>JBBJLR010031847.1:0-12576 GCA_037577145.1 Brachypetersius gabonensis
AGAATCGGCATTGGTATCGGCCAATCACCATGACAACAAATCGGTACTTGGTATCGGTGGCAAAAATCCTGATCGGAGCATTTCTACCAAACAGTGACGTAGCTGCCAAGCAGGGCTGACCTGGCCATCGGGCCCCGCCGGGAATCCGTCAGCAGCAATATCCTCCACCCCCCGGGATGACATCGAGAGGGGCACGGAATGCCGTCACCCCGGTTTTCGGTTTCTCACTTGTTTCCTATGCATTATTGATACTGATCTATTTACTTTTCTTACGTTTTTCCTAAACATGTAATTTGGGCTTTAACAGTTTGGTATGTGTATATACATACATATAGATATGGATGGATGGATGGATGGATGGTATGATGGATGGATGGTTCGATGACTGGACGGATGGATGGATGGATGGACGGATGGATGAATGGATGGATGGATGGATGGATGGATAGATGGATGGATGGATGGTTTGATGAATGGATGGATGGATGAATGGTTTGATGCATGGATGGATGGATGGATGGATGGTTTGATGCATGGATGGATGGATGAATGAACGTACGGATGGATGGATGAACGGACGGATGGATGAATGGTTTGATGGATGGATGGATGGATGGATGGACGAACGGATGGATGGACGGACGGATGGATGGATGGACGGACGGATGGATGAATGGTTTGATGGATGGTTGGATGGATGGACGGACGGACATCAGAACAGATGGATGTTTTAATGAGTAAAAAACCCAAAACACAAACCAAAATAACTTGTTTCTAAAAAAGGTGAAGGTGCTTGTATGGCCTAGCCAAACTCCCAACTTGGATCTTTTTGAAAACAAAGGATTTTAAAGCTGCAATACCAACAGAGACTAGACTTTTTATTACCAGCATTCTTTTAATGTTTGGGTTGTGTGCTTTGTGTGCTTTGATTTGGTCATCTGCTCGTTGATACAAAACATGCCAGAATATCTGTAGCTGAACATCTGTGGCTGAAAATGCAAAGTGATTCCACAGCTTGTGACATTATTAAATGCTGGGGGTTGCCAGAGGTGTGAATTTGCTGCAAGGTGGTTCCAGTGGTATCTTAGGTGGCTTCTAAAGTGTTGCTAGATGGTTGCCTTGGTGTTGCTAACAGTTGCTGTGGTGTATCTGGTTTTGCTTGCTATGGTATTATATAGCTTAACATGGTTCCTTCATTCTCTTCTATGGGAAAACAATAGCATTGTTTAAGCACAAATCATGCAGTTAAAAGCTTGATACAAGACACTAAACACGTCCCCCCGCGCAACACCCCCTACCGGTTAACAAATGAACTCACCCGCCCTTCCCTGAAGGCATCAGAAAATCTACTTTAGTTTAAAGCCCAGTGTTGACATGTAAGCCTAGTTCTCGGTTATGGAAAGGGCCCAAATCAGGTTGTTTGTATTTAAAATACATTCACATAAATATCCACAAGTATGGATATTGTAAGACTGAGTTTTTTGCCGTTTTACAAATAGGACTGTTTACAAGACCGTGTATATGTATAACACAATGCATTATTTATAAGACATTCATGTCACAGTGTTTCCCCGTCTATTGTCCAGAACAAGGACTCTTCTGCTAGGGACTGGCCTTCACAATGTCCACCTTTTCTTTATCAAACACCTTTTTCATGAACGTACACACACATATTTATTCCTTAGTATTCCTGCCATATTACAAAGCCCTTGCACGTTTTCCACTACAGTTCTATATTCCTTCATTTTCTAGTCTGTCTCAAACTACTAGTCTCCTAGTTTTCATTTTTCTAGCACTGACTGTTGCTCCTGTCCTCTAGTCTGTTATGAACATACCTGTGTTTAACCTGATTGCTTATTTCAAAGACAAAACACACTGTGTAAACTTGAAATGAATACAATAACCCCTCAGTTTTATGCGGACCAGGGTTTTTACGCGGAGAACCAAACTGTATTACAGGCACCAGTCCAGCGGTGGCGGTAATACACTGAAAAGTTGTCAACCGCAATAAAAAGAAGTAGAAGAAGAAGCTGCTGCAGCGCGTAGCATGACTTATCCATGTCTTGTATTTTAGTGTTTCAACCCCTCCCCCAGTTTTCAACAGTTATCTCAGTTTATTTAGTATCTGTCTAAACATGTGGGTAGAGAGAGTTATTTCAGCCTTTCTTTTGTGTACGAGTCTTTGCATGCTGTTAAGGCTAACCACTAACACTAATGTTTTTTTAAGCAATAAACTTTTCTGATTCTGATTATTTACCTTTACATTTTCTTTAAGGGGAATGCATTAAATTTTGAGTTTAACACAAAATTAATGTGTTCTGGGAGCAGATTTGGGGGAATATTTAGGGTTTACACTATAAAAATAGACGTTTTAGGCATTTTTTTTACCAAAACTCTATATTTTTTCACTATATACAGGTGTTCTTGGAACGTTACACCCGCGAAAAGCAAGGAATTACTGTACATGCACTAAAAAAATCTATTACAAATACTGAAATTATGTTTTTTTTTGTAAATAAAGCTAGGTGTATAGTAGTTGCTCATCAAACATTAAGTGTCTTACACATTTTTTGGCAGCCCCTGGCTTCTAATTCATCATGCATTTGCTGTCCAATGTGTTAAAATATTTCTCTTCAGTAACTGTTTTACTATTAGCTACATGGCCTAAGAGCTTCACTAATATTACTTGTTATGCGTATCACAACACTGGTCTTCACAATAATGAAAAAAAGCAAGCAAAAAAGCAGTTTAGCAAATTTGATTTTATTGTAGATTTTGCTGTTCTGACACACCTCAAAGCTTTGACAGGAGTTGTCTGTGTGTTCTGATAAAAGAAAGCAGCCACTTTACACATCAAACATAAACCGCTATATTAAAATAAATGCAGACCAGCCCTTAGCAGGTAATAAAAATGCTTTACTGATTGATTTGTGAAATATTGTGAGGTATATCACACTCACTATATTCAACAAAAATAGTGGTACACTATCCCCAAGCTCAAATCAGCCAAATCTGTAAAAAGCAGTTTGGCCTTGTAGAAATGGGAAATTGGCAATAAAAACACAACCGATGCACATGTAAGCAATTTAACGGCAATTTGATGTGTTCATATATCATGGCAGTTTCTGCTTCTGTTCAATGATCCATCAAATCAGTCTTTGCACTGACTTCAATAACAGCATCACGTGCAAGAAGAAGCTCCTGTAACGCAAATGTTTTCCTACAATCAACTACCCTACAGCCAGGACGCTCCGTCTGATTTCATGGGATTTCCAGGGTAAATGTAGCGTTTCAGAAACTCATTCCGGATGCAATAATGTCTGGAGACCTCCGTTGCTGAGTGCAGCTGAATGAAGATTGGTTGAAGCATTCGACATCATTATAAGGTCTCAACAAAAACTGTGAAAAATTCAGCAGGGCCTTGTCTATGGCCTGCTGCGCACAGCCTAGATCAAAGTCATCAGTTAAACCCTGCATTTCAAACCGTAATCTCACAGGCCACAGAAAGGGAGGAGCTGAGAACAGGCAATGAAATCTTACAGCATTTAACTGGAGCAATGCAATTTTCCTTTTTTTTCTTTTCACTGTTAGTACAGTTGCAGCAGTGTGTGTGTGTGTGTGCGCAAAACGCACAGGTGTCTATTCTTTTTTGAACTATTGCAGTGTGTGTGTGTGTGTAAAGATAAGAAACGCCTCCATATGTGTTGTGTGTGCAGTAGTGTGTGTAGAGCAGCTTCACTCCTGATTCAGTTTCTGATGGATGAAACAGATTCACACACACACACACACACACACACACACACACTTTGCTCGCGTGCTTCCTTTTTATGCTATTTACAAAGTGCCATCGATTTATTTTATTTTACATACATATTGTGAATGGTGTTACTTATGTGTTTCTAGGACAAAAACAGAGCTTTAGATTGTTTTGGAAAACTGAAAAGGATCCATTTATGGGTCCTCTGACCTCAGAGGGTTAACCTCACTGGTTTAATTGTTGCTGTGTAAAATAATGTAAGAGTAAAGTTTAACATTTCCAAGGTATAATAAATGATTTATATGTATTAGCTAAAAATGTTTTCCAAACATTTTTTGTGTGGAATTTTGAATCAAGTGTTGGTCAATAGTGTCTAAAACAATAGTGACCTGCACGTTTTACACAGACAGACCATACTTTTGCCAGTTACACTCTGAATGGCTTTTCCACATTAATAAATCTTTAAAGTCAAGTCTCGTGCCACTATATCTCACTAAAATAACAGTTAGTTGATTTAAGATGTCTGGTTCTAAAGTTAAAATTCTTGTAGCATGGACTGATTCAGCAAAGGACATAGTTGGGAAGCTTTAGTGACTGCATCATACATTGAATTTGATATTTTTTGTATTAACACATTAGACCACAACTGCATTCCAGTTATTGAAACTGAGCCTTTATCAGTTATACAACTCAGTTAAAGAGTCTGAATCATCTTTTCATTGCTCACAATGTTGTTTCTGTGTGAAGTAACAGCAGAATCTCTGGGTAAGCGATTGACGTGGTGTGTCAGAGTCATTAAATGCCACCTAATAAAACAGAAGACACACGGAGGGGCCAGACAGAGAGGGAGGCAGGGGTGGACAGGCCCAGACACTGCAGAGGTGAATTCAGGACACCTGCGAGCTACAAAGGAAAGAAAGTGACACTAACCTCGAGCATCAAAAAACTCATCATCCGAGCTGTCCACGGACTCTTGGGCGATGTTCTGCATGCGCCAGTGTGAAGCGCTGTGCTTGCGTAACGTCACTACAGGGGAGAAAACATAGAGAAACAATCAAGCCTCAGTTCACAAGTGCCCATGCAATTAATCTGCCCTGTACGATAAAATTGATTAGATATGCCCCGACGACAATTAACATACAACACAACTCCATTGACTTGCATCTGACTAGTAAATGAAAAATGTTTTCTGTTGTGTTAAAAAGGGGATTCTTTGTCATTTAAGCTCAGTAGGACAGGGGCTATGAATTTAACTGGCAGTCTCTGTTATACAAAACTGATAATATCCTCTTGAGAACCGAAGAAAAAAGTGTCTTACAATTTCTTTTTTTGGTTGTTTTTCTATCTATTTGGGCCTAAAAAAAACACCTTACAATTTAAATTTCTTTGAATATATTTTTTATTTTAATTTCCCAGCATGTCCACTGTAGAGGACAACAGGAAGAATTTTCGTGTGAATTTAGAAAAAAAAAAGTGATATTAACCCAAGAACCCAAGAATCAAAACAATAAAATTCTATGTCTCTCTTCTGTTGCTTGTTGTATGCAATGACAACCTGTATTTTAGTTCAATAGTGAATTATAAGCCATAGAACATCCTCTGGATATTTTAGCTGTGATGGTCCTGGTTTTCTTTTTAGTTCTGCAGAGGAACGTATTGCATTTGGTGCTCCTCATGTATGTCTTGCCATTGCAGTCCTTGTTCCAGCATGCAAACCCCTCACAGGACCCAACACTGGAAAGCCCAGTATCTCCTCTACAGAGCACTATAGGGCTTCATGGGGTCTCTACAGATACTTAAGAAAGATACAGGGGAACAAAATGTCCACTATAAAGGACATAAATTAATGGGCCCGGGTCTCAAGAGGATATGAAATAAATCAGGACAAGATGAGGAACAAGAGCAAAACAAGGGGAAAACTTTACAGGGTCTATTCAAATTAAAGGCTTTTCCTGGAACTGAACAACTAAACCGAAGAGCATTTTCCTGTAACGACTTAGGCACTGAACAGAACATGGATTTTCACTGAATATAAAGACAAGAGGACACAGAGTCAATTTCAGTCAATGCATATTCCTCACATAGCCCAGCCTGAAGCTTCATATTGAGGTTGGAGCTCTCTTAACAACACATATCAAAGATCCCTGGTGTTCTAGCCTGCTCAAATCAATGTTAATAGCTTTATAATCTAATGACACATAGCGGCAATAAGGCTAATTAAAAAATGACTTTAAGTCACCACAATGATCTCCTCTCTATCCTATAATTTGATTCATAATGCTGTAATTATAGATCTGAGTCACTGAGGACATCTATACAGAAATGGAATTAGTTTTTGACAGCCCATAGTTTACCCGCATCTAAAACCATTCAGCCTTTTGAAACTTTTCTTTCAGCGACATCTTTTTTCCATTATGTACCGGAAATGTACTATATAGTTGAGAAATTACTGGTGTGTAGATGTTGGATTATTATAACTTTTATTTTTTCAGGTGTTTATTGCCATTTGCACACATTGAAACAAAACAAAGTTTCTCCAGGGCCATGGTGCAACAGAACACTTTAATTTCATTTTAAACTCAGTTTAATGCATTACCCTTAAAGAAAACGTTATTCGCGTATAAACCCGTATTCGCCTCTTTTAATTTAAATTCCCTGTCGAGGTATGCAACTCGGAAGGTCGCGGGACAAAAGTATTGGGACACCGCGGCGAGGTGAGCGGTTTTCGGGGAATAACCCCTGATCTACTTGGGCTAAAAATGCAAATGAGGGCTTGTTTGAAAGGTCTCCTGGAGATCTACCAAACTTTGGAGTTTGAAGTGTCTGAGTTCTTGCACCGTGGAGAAATCAGGCTAGGAGCACAGTGGCTCAACCCTGGTGTGGAATTCGAAAAAAGTGCTTCCTTCCAGGTCAGCTATAGACTGCCCCCCCCCCCACGTGTAAAAACATCCAGAAAAAACATATTTATTGCAACAAATAAGCAAAAAAAGGTGGAGGATATTTGCAGTTTCCACGTTATTGTGGGCCTTTCCGTATAAAACTATGAGTTCGGTTCTCAAAAAAATTCAGGGGTGGAAGTTCGAGTGTGATATTTGTTTATGGGTTAGCAGTTTTAATGTGTTTATGCAAATCAGGATCAGCTCTATGGTCTCTCTATGGGATGGGGGGTGAGCTCCCATCAGTTCCCTGAAGGAAGTGGAGATGTTGCTGGGCTTTCTTGTCAATGGAGCTGTGTTGAGTGTCCACATGAGGTTCTCCATGATGTGAACATCAAGGAACTTGATTTTTATCATCTCCACAGAAGAGCCATCAAGTGTGGCGGTGGTGGTGGTGAAGATGTTGCTGCCAATCTTGACTGTCTGAGGTCTCCCCAGTCAGGCAGTCCAGAAATCAGATGCAGAGGGAGGCGTTAGGTTTCCAGCCTGACTTAGCTTTCCTATCAGATGCTGAGGAATGATGGTGTTTAATGCTGAAGTCTATGAATAGCGTTAGGGTGTTCTTGTGTGTTCAAGCCTCTCATTGTAAAGTCAAGTAATGGCTCTGGGAATGGGCCTGAATTTTAAAGCTCTGTGAAGTTTGCCCAGCACTTTCTTTCTGTTAGAGCTGAGTGTAATCACAACATTCATACACCATCCACTGTAAAGGTAAGCACACAAGCCCAAGGTTCAAAGTTTCATTACTGTAATCAGCAGCTGTGAAGATGTACATACCGTGATGAGTTGAATTTCCAAGGACCACGCAGAACATATAGCAACGCAGACAGCACAATAAACAGCAATGTAACAGAAATGTAACGTAACAGTATAGTGCGGACGCCATGTAACCCTTCCAGAGTGAGTAGTGCTGCACTATAAGTGCTGTTAATGCACAGAAGCCAATTACAGCATTGAACAAAGGAATCACAAAATACAATAAATAGACAATGTGTGACAGTAGTGTGAATGGGACGTAAACCCAATGAATACTATTGTACCGTATGGATATATTGCACAGAATTTACTGTGACTAACAAGTAATGGAAGGTTACACTCTACTGATTCGTCATGTAGATCAAACCTGCATACTTAAATCATCACACGCTTGTCTCAAACCCTGGCAAATTCTTAAGTAATCGCAAACAAAAATTCAGGCCTTAAAACAGATGTTACTTCTTTTTTTCATGCTTTTTTTCAGAGCTAAAGCAGCAAACACCAGACACCAGGCATGTTCTGGATGACTGACTAGATTGATGTCAAGGGAAACATTGTGCAAGTTTGATTTTTCTCCAAACAACTGCTTTAAACCAGTGGTTCCCATCATGGAAGCCCCCCTTGCCCGTGTCCAAGACAAGCCAGGTCCCCCCAACTCCAACTGTGACCCGCATAGACGCACAAACAGAATAAAGTGATTAATTACAAAAATAATCAGCGGTTGTAGGTTTTTGTTCTTATACACTTATACACACACACCCTTACGTTTCTCAGACTTAGGGATTTTATGAATTTATTCTATACAAGTATAATTTTGGTAACCTCAGTGCCGACAAAATTGTGCGCACACCCCGGGATCTCTAGCGCCACCCTAAGGGGAGCCCGGACCCCAGGTTAGGAACCACTGCTTTAAACCAGTCACTGAAAGAAAAAAAACAATTCTGACCCAACCAGTTCCAGGTATTGCACATTCTGCCAGTCTAACTGACATTTTCAACAGTTGCCAAAACACCAGATGTGATGTTGATCTACGCTCTCACCCCCCCTCGCTTGCTCATCTCTCCAAGCAGGTCTGTGTGTTACAGCATGCATTCTGCTGAAACAATAAGGTCACACCTTCCATTACTGCACCCCGTGTTCCCGCGACGCTCTGATCCGCAACACTACATGACTTTTAATGAGCTTTTCATCTTTCCCTCTCCACCATGCCAGGTCAAACATACCCTCTATTAATGCCCTCCCACTGAGACAGGCTGCTCGCCTCAACCTTTCGCAGTTTTCCAATAAAATCACGATATGCTTGACAGCTGCATCCATGGTAGCATTTACACTCCCCAAGCCTTAATCAAGACCAAATGGACCGACGGCTGCAGACAGCAGCGCTGCAGAAGGAACCAGTCTGTCCAAAGATAAGTCAATAATGAAGAATAGTGCTTTGTGACTTTTGTGTGCCTTTTGTTTGTTTTTGCAAGTATTGGTGCGAAACACAGCAGACCAGTGGAGATCAGTCTTAAGCTGAAGATTTATAACGCTACCGTATCGATGAGAAATGTGTCTTTTGAAATTCTGTTAATGTTAACCGCTTGAACCTTAGGCTTATTATTATTTACTTAATTGAATTCTATTTATCATTCATAATGGCTGTTACTGAGTTTTGAGAAATATACATCAGTTTTAAAAGATGCGTAAGTTTTAAAATCCAGTATTTATAATAGAAGCACCTCACTTCTGATGAATATCTAAAAGTACTTAAACAAATGAAACGCTTTACACAGGAAGAAATACACGGCTTGCAACAGCACACAGTGTGAGTTTGTACTATTTCAAGCTAGATTTGTTACGGGACTGAATTATATTTATTTTTTTGTTTGCTTCAATTTTATTTTCGGCTGTTATGGGCCTAACAATGTAAGCTGGTATCGCTGTTGGTTCCTAATAACTATCATTAAAATTATAATGGACAAAATGGGACACCTGATCATTATACCAGCATGGATTTTAATGACATTGCAGTCAAATCCATAGACTTTAAAATGGAGTCGGTTCCCCTTTGCTGCTATAACAGCTTCCACTCTTCTTGGATGGCTTTCCACAAGATTTTGGAGTTCCTGTGGGAATTTGTGCCCTGTAGAGCATTTATAAGGTCATTTATAAGACCATAAAGTTCGCTTTGTGAACTGGGACACAAAAGTCATGCTGGAATAGAAAAGGTTCCTCCCCAAACTGGGTCCACAGAGTTGGAAGCATGGCATTTTTCACTCTCACTGTATTAAGGCCTAATACTAAACTGTCTTTATCATTCAATGATTGTCAACTATTTCGCCATTCAGCTACAGAGAAAATGTAGGTATTGTGTTTATCTCCTGTAGCTTCTTCTTCATTCAGGTTCAGACAATTTCAGCTAAACATCTGCTTTACTCCACTGCTGTTCCTATAAAGAACTCGCTGCCTGTGGTGGGTATCTGATAAACTGCAATTAACCCTTTAAATACTAAACATCTGCTGGCAGGCCTTTCATTTTCATTTTATTTCATTTTTCATGAGGTCAGTCACTGATGTTGGACGAGAAGGTCTGGATCACAATCTCCGTTCCAGTTCATCCCAAAGGTGCTGGATGGGGTTGAGGTCAGGACTTCCACACTGAACTCCTCCAGCATGTCTTTTTGGAGGCATGGTCATGCCACCTTAATTCAATCATTAAGAAGTGTGTCCCAATACTTTTGTCCACAGTGTCTGCTTAAAGTTATTGAGACAAATAGATGATATATTTGATATATAACAGCAACAGCAATATCTTTACCAGACTGGGGGTGGGGGGGTGGAGTACCTCAACCATGAAATTAGCACTGTCGCATGAAGGATATGTTTACGCTAAGGGCACACACTTTTTGGGCCTTTTCCGTTTTGATGAAGAATGTCTCAGCGGGGTTATATGTGGGCTTCATTTTAATGGAACTGCTTCATCTTTACTAGAAGGAAAGTAATGGTATTTAGTGCACACAAAACAGACAGACATTCTCATCGGTAAGCACTGCATGTGTAGGGAACAGAATGTTCACTGAATTGTAGCCAAAATCCCATAAACAGGAAGAAAAAAAACAATGTCTTCTAAATGTTTTAGTGTCAAACTAAATTTTCATAAAACAGCAATTAGTTATTATTTATTCGTCGCATTTTTGTGCCATTTCACCTTTATTTAAACTAAAATACTCTGCGGACAAAACCACTTTCAGGTTTCATCCTCATCATGAAAGCACTTAATCTGGACCTCAAACATCTAGACCTGGAATAAAGACTGTAAAGGATACATGTCAAAAGTGAAAGCACCACATTACTAGAAACAACTGCTGGATTTCTATAAAAGCACAGCATTCCTGTAAAGGTACAGCATTCCTGTCATGGTTCTAGTGCCTGTGCTTGTAAAGCACATTGGAAAAGGGGCCTGTGGTGAAACTTTCCAGCTTTCATTGGTTGTTAGTTTCGGTTAATTGGCTCAGATTCATACAGTGACTTTCTAAGTACATCTCACATTATTAGTGTGTTTGTTCAAGCACACAGCAGCCAAAGGCAGAGCAAGCACATTATTGTAATTCTTAAGTTTTATTACATTTACGGCATTTATTATTATCCCTTTCATTTGTCTTTTGGCCCCCTACTTCTATCCAGGGATTTTGAGATAGCGTCACCGGGGCCGATCTGGGATAGCGTGCTCATTCACAGCTTTTTGCTACGTCGTGTCGTTTGTGCGCTATTCGCGTTTTTCAGACGAAAAAATGGCCCGTAGGAATGCGCCGGTAGAACTTTGTAGCCATGATGTCATCCACTCCAGCTGTTAGAGTGAGAGCAGCAGAAAACCCACCCAGGACAAACTGGGATTTTAAGGTTAAAATCCACATTTTAAAACAGGTTTAATCTCTGAATTGGAAAACATACATGAGGCGAGAGAGGACATTGTGGCAGTGAAATCTGCTTTCTAAAAGATGATAAAGACCCTTCTAGCCAGAGAAAGAGTGAGAACTATAAACCAAAACTACTAACCACTAGCTGGTAGCCTAGTGGTGACGGCATTCGCCCTATGATCAGGAAGTCATGGGTTCGATTCCCAAGACCGCTAGGCACCTCTGAGGTACCCTGAGCAAGGTACCGTCCCCACACACTGCTCCCTGGCGCTGTGTTTGTAGCTGCCCACTGCTTCGCTTGGTGTTCACACTGTGTGCTGTGGTTCCCATGTAGATTTCCCACTCAGTCAGATGAGTAAAATAACTTTTGTTAACAAGAGGAACGGCATCCCAAGCTCAAGCCCCCCTCAAAAGGCCAACAGTGTGTAATACAGGATTGTCAATAAAAAGGTACATTACTGGAGAAACTGCAGCCACTGACTTTGATCTTTACTGGGGAGTGGAGCGCTCTCATTGCTTCACAGACTGTCAACATCTTCTCTGAAGCCCTCTGACAAGTTGCAGATTAATCAACAGCGTTATCTCCTCCAGATAGGAGCTGCTTTCCTTCAGCAATCTCTCTGCTCACGCATGCCTTTTAACCCTCTTTCATAGACGCTGGCTATCCAAGCAGTGCCGGCGGCTACAGTGCCACATCCCTCATCGGCACATCAGCCATATGTTAAATCCCCCGTAGAGAGCAGCGCTGAGTTAAAGAGCATTACAGCACCCTGAGGGCCAGCAGCGCAGGAAGGCTGGCTCCTGCTTGCTAATAGCATGGTGAGTTGGGCATGAAATTTTAACAGGAAAGTTGTCTTTATGTTGGATAATGATTTGACTACTCATCAGGTGAAGGAGCCCAGGAGGGTCTGGACAGAGAGGTCATAGTCTCTCATTTTCTGAATGATGTACGATTGGTCAGGCGTCCACTAGATTTGCATAATACGATGTAGTGAGGAGGCTAATATACAGCTCCCGAAAAAAATAACATACCATTGCCAGTTATTTTTTATTTTTGACAACCATTCCAGTCCAGTGTCGGTTAAATTCCTACACAAGCATTCTGCTTTATGAGGGACGGATTAGCTGAATCACATCTTACTTAATGAGGGGAAAAAACACTGCTGTAATCGACTCTCTCCTCTCACAATGAGACCAGTTGGATGGTGAAACACTACTAGAAGTTCCTCAA
>JBBJLR010031877.1:0-12573 GCA_037577145.1 Brachypetersius gabonensis
GGATGCTGAGGAGAGACTGAGTGTGTTGGGAGGAGGATGCTGAGGAGAGACTGAGTGTGTTTGGAGGAGGATGCTGAGGATGGAGTTGCAGGGGAGGACATGCTGGCAGTTGGTGTGACAGAGGAAGATGCAGAGGACAGAAGGAAATGAAAACAATTGATCCACTGTGGCGACCCCTAATTGGAAGCAGCCCAAAGTAGAAGAAGAAGAAGAGAATGACTGCAGCATAACTACAGAGGGCTGAACCTCATTTTGCATTACAGTAAATACAATATTAGTTTAGTTAATAATTGCTATAGTAACACATTCCAAAGGTGATTAGTTGAAGTTCTAAAATCAACAGTGCCTTCATCATTTAAAAAAGCACCTAAAGTACTGTACAAAAGTCTAAGGCCCCTATGCAAAAAGTTTAAAGCCATTTCTCTCAGTGTGTGATAAAATGTGTTTCTGCCATGAGAATAAAAGTAGTTGATACTGTGTGCGCTGGTGAGAACACAGGTGCTGTTCCAGGTTCCTCCTGCCATCGTTTGGATTGTGAAACTCCATCAGCCATCAACTTCCACAAGAACTCACTGAAATACTGAACATTACTGATACTGATTGTAGAATTGTATTTGTATTTTAGTTTTATTTAGTATATTAAGTAATATTAACATACGGCTTATCTAAACAGTTTAAAAGTTTCTTTTCACAGGGGTCTAAGACTTTTGAACAGTACTGTACAGCTTGGAGTGGGGGGTGGAGTGTGTTTCGATTCGAAAGTACATTACAGTATTACTAAAACACCCTGAGTCTAAAAATAAACAAAAGAACATGTTTTGTTTTATGCACCAGAGACCCAACATCCACATTGTTACAATGATTATTATTACTAGCAGTGATGGAAATGTCATGTAAAACTACTCTACTCTGGAGCGAAAAGACCCCTTTAAGACAGGTGGCGGTGTTATCTTCAGGCACTGAGAGAAAAGCGGAGCGTTTTCAGGTAGTGGGTTGAAGATTTGGTCGGTTAATTAGAGTCTGAGTGCAGCGTCCTCCACATGTTCATGAAATCAGTAGTCACTGAGGTGTCGCTTCACTTTCATCCCTCGAATCACTGCTTTCGTCGTCACCCTCCATTCCCAGCTGCTCAAAATCATCCTCCTCTTCATCACCAATCTCATCTTCATCCTCCTGGGTCAGATGTTGCAGTGCTTCAAGTCCCAAGAAGCGTTTTAGAAGGGCAGCGAGCGCCTCGACATCACTGAGGGTGGAACAATGACTGTCAGTACACTAAGATTTGCATGTCACTCACCTAATAATTACTAAAATACACTCAGTATTCTTTGCTGACAAATTTTGACCATCTGTGTTCCTTTATTAGCCAGAAAATGTAATTCTTGTATTAATCAATACTGACTACAAAAAACACATAATATTACTATAATTATCAATATATTGTGGATTTTCAGACAAACTTTTAAGTGTTAAAACAGTCAAAGAGTGCATATAAACCTAAAGGACACTCCCAGTCAAAAGATCTGGCACATATGGATATTCTCTACATTTGTGGCTGACTTAATATTCAATTAAATTGCACTCAGAATTCTTTGCAAAAAGATGAATATACATTTAAAAACCTTTATTAGCTGGAAAATGTTATTTTTTTTAGTTACAATTCGGTTTTGCTCATCAGTTCCTAAATGCTACAGATCACCAGGGACATGTGTAGTTTATCGTCCAGGACCTGTTTTAGGTGAATACGTGAATGAATTGATACTTATTTATCATGTCAGTTAGCATTTAACTCCCATAGCTGCGAGGACATTCTGAATGTTTAGAATGAAAGGATCGATCTGTATGGAGTCAACATAGGGAATCAATAAGAACTGGGGTTGGATTAAACAGAATTGGAATCAGAATGAAGAAAATTGACACGACACCCAGCCTTAGTGACACTGAGAGCAAGTTAAAACATGAACAGAAGTGTCAGTTTTAGGGCTCACCTGCGGGCCCCGAGTGTGGCATTCTGTGTGAGAGGGTGAGAGAATCCGGTGGCCATCCGAAGCACCAGCACATAGCCCTTCCCCAGGTAGCGCACCTTTTCCTCCTGGACGCTTATGTCTCGCAAGTGTCGCAAATCCAGCAACACTGATGAAGACACAATCACAGCCATTTCCTCCAGAGCTCCGACAGTACTACTAACACCAGCTAACCTGACTGACGTGCTGATGCTGAAACACTGTCATATAAAGATATGTCCTCATTTGGAGCTTCCCTGTGTTTAGGTCAAACTTGAGACGTCACAGGAAGTGTTGTTTTGTTGTTTTATTTAGAGAACTTAAAAAAAAAATTGTATTTCTGATCACAAAAATAGTAGAAATCATGGTGTGATAAGCCCAACCACACGTGTGTCTGAGTGTGGTGTGGAAGGGTGTGTGGAAGGAGTGTGTGTGAGGGAGGGGGTGGTTGGAAGGGGTGTGGATTTTTTAGGGCTAGTTAAATTATAAAAATAATGATCATATTGGCCGGTTGTAATGAAAAAAAGGACATAGGAGACTTGGCCATTACACATTGTTTAAGGCTTTAAATGTTAGAAAAGAACAAGTAATGCTAAGAGATAAAAAAAGAGAACTGATGAGGCATGAAAGAGCTTTTGGTATAACTTACCTTTTTCATGCCCTTTTCTCCACAGGGTGA
This sequence comes from Brachypetersius gabonensis, assembly GCA_037577145.1. Lineage (NCBI taxonomy): Eukaryota > Metazoa > Chordata > Actinopteri > Characiformes > Alestidae > Brachypetersius > Brachypetersius gabonensis. The sequence goes on from JBBJLR010031877.1 coordinate 2,680, forward strand.
GTATCATTGCATACAAGTTGAACGTTTTCAGCTCTATCTTCCCCCTGGATTTGTCAAACACTGCTTCCTGCAAATAAATAAACGGCATTTGTTAAGAAATAAGCAAGCATGTGAGATTTTAAGGTGTGCGTCACTGGAAAAGGCAGATTTTACATACTTCCCACTCCTCCATATTTTGTACGGCAACAAATAAGCAACCAGTTACATAGAACATCTTCCACAATATACTGTCTGCAACATAAGAACAAAAAAAAACAGTTATTAAAGAACAAAATTTAAGCATTGCAATTATACTCCTACATATTATACTCCTACATATTATACTCCTACATATTGTGATTGTGATTCAATCTCAGCATTGTAGAGACAGATATTGCAATAACATTTTACAGACATTTTATTTTGTAGCCCTAATTCACACACTGTGATGTACATCACTGTATTCAGGAAGGAATATTCTCACCTGAACTGTAATATGCTGCGGCTAGGCCTATTGAGGCAATGCCTGAATCAGAGAAAGGAAAGAGGAAGTGTCGGTTAAAAAGAAAAAGTGAAGTTCCTTGTAAGTGAGCTGCAACTTCTTATCTTCTTTCAAGCTCCTACCGACAAGCAGAGACCATGAACGGATCCCAGGGGATCTCTTCAGATGGAGAACATCAGTAGTGTGCTCCTCCACCACCATGTACCCCATCTGGGGTAAATACACAACGAGGCAAGTAGGTGTTTACTGTCATTTCAGCTATATAAAAATACACAGTGAAACCAATCATTGTTCCTCCAGAAACATGGAGCAACACAAAACCAAAAGGAGGAACACCACAACACTAGAAGTGCAGAAAGGACAAAATACACAGAGTGTAAAGAGAGCAAAGACCCAGAGTGAAAGAAAAACAGATGTAATCAAAAGGACGAGATGACATTTAGTGCAGTCGACAGCTAAAGTACACGTTTAAATGAATACGGTATGATACTATATGATGACGGATACTGTTTTCTAACACTGGACTCGTAAAGTGTGCAAAAATGCAAAAATATAGGAACATAATAAATAATATTTGTGCAAATAATGGCAGGACAGGACATGTAATAAATAACAGGTGTTCACAGTGGCAGTTGTTTTATTGTGTAAGTTGTTTTATTTACGGCAGAACGGATCAGTGGATTAAATCCATGTGTTAGGAGAAGGAAACATTTCAGTTCAGAGGTTTGTGTGTGAACAGTGTATGACTCAGAAATCATTATTGTAAAGAATAGATCCTTATTATCCATATTATAAGCGTGTATTATTCAGATCTCCACAATGATCTAAAATCAAGGTTAAAATCAATCTCTTCTACCAGCAGTTAGTGATCCAGACACATCATGAACACGCTCATCATGTGTATGACTGTGTGCATTAATTTGCTGTGATGTGCAACAGTCTACCACGTGCAGTATTGTGCAATGTTCTTACTGGGTGGTCCAACATTATTTTCATTACATGCAGTTTCTTATTATGTGCAATAGCCTCATCATGTGAATATCACTACTTCTGTCAACATTACTGATCTACTGCTGATCTCTGCTACGTACAATAACAGACTCCTAACCACTATTTGTGTTACTAGCAATTCTCTTAACTGTAAGAAACTTACCTACAGTATTTAAACCCATCATTTCTGTGTATAGCACGGTGTATTTCATATAGATGATTTGTTGGATTTATGTAGACTTTATAAGGTATTTCATTTGGTCCTTAAGTTTGTGCCTCTGTGCAGACACAGCATAAGTTGTTTCCTTCAGGTCCAATAAGGTGTTCTGTTCCTGATAGAAAGTGTTTCATATTTAGGCTTTATTTGATTTATTTAGACTTTATATTTTAGATTACTTCTGTCTCTGTGTGTCTTTGCACCAATAACAAAAGCTGTTTCCTCCAGGATCTATACAGTTATCTGATTCTGAAATTATCCTGCATTACGATCTGAACACGATGATGATCAGTTCCTTCCAGAAGCCCAACGCCACTGAAGCCACCACCCATGGAGAGACCATCTCACATCTCGTCACGTTACAGAGATCAGACTCACCTTTTCAGCTTCCTGAAGGTGCCGCACGTCTAATTCTCAGGATCCACGTTTGATCAGAGCGTAATCTGCCCCAAAAAGTGCTTGGTTTTTGTCCACACGTCTCTCTCACACGCCTTTGGGTTTTTCCAACTTCCTCCAAAACGCTCTGCGTTCTGATTGGCTGAGAGGGTCGGCGAACCACGCCTCTGCCCCGCCCCCAAAGACTTTGATCTCGGGACGCTTATAATACAGTAGAAATTAGGCAAGACGAATCATGTGTGTGTGTGAGTCTTTAATTATTAACACCGAGATCCCAATTATTTCTTAACTCTGTTTTTCATGAATATGTGATCTAAAGCTTAGAGCAGCTACACTATATGGACAAAAGTATTGGGGTTATCCAGGGTTTGGGCTCCTTATTTCCCTTACTTACATTCAATCTTAATGCATCAGAATACCCAGATATTTTGAACAACGCCGTGCTTCCAACTTTGTGCACCCAGTTTGGGGAAAACATTTTCTATTCCAGGATGACTGAGCCCCACAAGGCATCTGAAGGCATCCGGTGGAATGATCAGGTGTCCCAATACTTTTGGCCACATGATGTGTGTACCACTAACAGCACTCCACATTTCCTATTTGCAATCTAGATGCCATCTAAATATTTTACAACACTCTCATAGCTCAAATATGAGCCATACGAGGGTTATTATTTTTATGTTATGACTGCAAACTGACAAAAGATTCTTCACTCAGAACAAAGACATTATTTTATCTCTGCAAAAGGAGAGAGTTATTCATCACAAAGGGCGCTTCTGGATTCTCTCCGAATTTGTGCTTCGCAGAGGATTTCTTATACTTTCAAAATGACCATTCACCTTTTTAAAAATGGGCAGAAAACAAGGCGTCTCACCCCACGGTGATGACCCTGAAGAAGTGCTTTCTGGTCTACACAAAACACCTTATCTAAACTCTTTAACTTGAAAACATAGTGTTTTAACAAAATAACAACCTTGCTTTAATCATGTCACTGTGCCCTAAACTTTGCAAGCTTATATCAGTCAGCAGAATCACCCTTAAAATGAGTATAACTAGAAAGAATCATCTGAACATGAATCATTCGCTGAATTTACTGATTACTGATTTCTTATAATATATGTTATTTCTAGGATACATGTGATTTTCCCCGACAGATGCCTCATGTATGGTCAATTTATTATTATTTTTTTTTCCTGATCTATCCATATTTCTATTTTTAATCATAATGTTTGAATGTACTGATTAGACTATTGCAAAACGTGTAATATGTATAATGACAATAAAGGAATATACAAAAATCAAAATAATATAATGAGATAAAAGAATAAAATAAAATAATATGTTTCTAACAAAAACACAGTCACGATGACGTAACAGCACGAGAAGATATTGGGGCGTTTGGCGCATGCGCGCCGGAAGAGCTGAAGGACAATGAAGGCAGGTTCTGCAGGGTACAGACTCAGAAGAGGTTTTCTTCAGGATTTTTCCAAAACTTTCGAGCTCAGTATGGGTTCTCTGGTGCGGGGTGGTAGACTCGGGCCGTGGGAGCACCTGTGCTCTGTTTTTTGATGTCTGTTCGGACTTGAGTCAGGAGCCCGTCCGAGGAGATTCAGTCTCTTTCGGTTTCTAGAGGAGAAATTTTACAACAGACCCTCTGGACCTTCACTCTCCTCACAGACTGGACCTTCTCCCTCAGAGCAGACTCGGCCAGGGTTCGGACAGTCAGTCAGCAGAACAAGCCGGTTCCTTTTAGAGTCAGACTCCAGGAGCAGCAGCAGCAGGAGGAGGTAACAGAGGAAAAACACACGGGTTAGAGTTACAATGCTGTTATCAATTCTCAAGTCAAGATTCGATATAAATGGCTAGAGAGATATACGTACAGAGATACATACATACATACATACACACATACCTTATTAATCCAGAAGTGAATTCGGATAGATCTATGTATAGGGAGATAGAGAGATGGATACATTAATAAATATTTACATACAATCTTTGTTGATCCGGGAGGAAATTCAGATAGAGAGATTGTTAACTAGAGAAATTAGTTTGATAGATAATAGTATAGACAGATTGAAAGTGGTGGCGGGTCCCTAGTGGGTAGGAATCCTACCTTCAGCACCACTGGGTCACTGAGCAAGACTCTTAACCCCAAGTTGCTCTAGGGAGACTGTCCCCTGTAGTTAGGGAATGGAAGGTGCTTTGGAAAAAAAAGCATCAGATAAATGCTGTGAATTCAAATGTATTTACTACAGACATTGGTTTGGCTCTGGGAAACATTTTTTTTCTTATACATGATATAACTGAGGCATAAATTATACAGTTACATAAAGTGCTTAGGTTAAAACCTTATGTAGCAAGTCCAAATACAATACTGTGCAAAAGAGTCCCTGATGTGTTATTTGCCTCCGAAATATCAGATTTCTTGTATTTTTAGTCTGATCTTGAGGAACAGTTCTCCAGGCTTCCTGAAGGACTTTCAAAGACCATAACTGACTATAACAAAGACCATCTAACTGAATCCTGAACCAGTGAAGAAACAGGAACAGATGATTCCAGATGATCAGGTGGTGATCAGTATACTGGTGGTGCTGAATGCTGAGTGGTTGGAAATACTTTATCTAGGCTCCTTGTATCTTTAGGCACTTTGCAGCCGGTTACAGTTAAACATTATTCCAATTTCTTTCATTTAATCTACTCAATATGTCAAAGATAAGACAGGTAGAAATAGTATTTTGCACCAACAATGTGATTCCCTGCAAAATATAAAGAAATCCATGCTGATTTACGACATTTGTCCAGTAACGTAGATGGATGGATGGATAGAAGGAAGGAAGGAACGGACCTAAACTGATCTCAGAGGGAACCTGTATTGTTGCAGAATCTCACACAAAGCACATAAAGTAAAACATCATTTAACATATATCCAGATAGATAATACAGATACAGCCACTCTGTAGGCTTTATATTATGTGTGACAAATAGTACACATAATATAAAGCCTACAGAGTGAAGGGATCTCTAGTAATTTATATGATCAAACAATGCAATACATTAGTGGTGTGGTTACGTTGTGCTAATTCTGTATTCTTAAACAACTATACCTGCTTCATAATGTAAACCACATGAACAACAAACAATAGGAACTAAACAGTGTGACAGAAGAATAGCGTGGTGTCCAGTTCTGTATTAATTTTTTGATGTGTGTAAATACATTTAAAATATAAATGCCATTTTATACAGTGGAAAATTTACAGCTCATTTAAAAGTGGCTTGTGCATGTGATTAGAATAAAAATTGATGAAAGTGTCGCAGTCAGACAAGTTTAAACATTTAAAGATCCCTAAAAAACCACTGAATTATCTGGTCAGCTGACAAAAGTTTAACACAAGTTTTTCTCATTATAAGCCTCAGACGTCATTACTGTTACCTTTTATTTTATTCCTCATACTAATCATCGGACATTACTGTCTTGTATAGCAAAATGAACAGTGGTAGTTTAAAAGTGAAATTTGATGATAGAAAAATGCAATGGTGCAAGAAAAGGCCCAGAAATACAATTACTACGGATTTACAAAAATAAATCCAAATACCATTGTCAATCATTAATTCTAGCTGGCTTGTTGGCTCACAATGAGGGATGATTGACCCAGTTAGCTGCCTCATATAGGATATTTTATGTTAGGCCATATCTTTTATGAATAATGCAGAGAAACATCCTGGACAGGTTGCCAATCCATCACAGGTCCCAAAACAACACTGCGACAATACATGCTATATTATTAATTGTCTACATAACCTTCAAATTGTTGATGGCTTCAGAAGTATTTTTTATGGACTTCAATGGACTTCTCTTCTGTGTCTGGTAGATTGGGTTTGAGTGACTTAATAGCCATTCAGTCAAAGTGTAGCTTGACGTTTTGAAAAACAGCTTAGTGGACATTTCAGCACAGTTCATGCTGAATCACAGATGGACTGTATGAACCTACAGCTGGGTCTAGCTGTAAATCAGCCCCATCTTTACAAAATCACATTTTTCTTACAACCCATTAGTAGTGCTGTTGTTAGAAGGTCCACAGAAGTCCGAAATAGTCAGCTTTGCTTGTTTATCATTAAATTAAACAAGTAGATGCCAAAACTAAAACCTTATTTTGATGCTTTTGGTTCCTTGAAGGAGAGAGAGGGCTTAGCCCTACCAGCCCATGAAGTGCATAACGACACTGGAATAAAGGACCCTGAGATAAAATGTGAATAAACAGGGAGATATAAATATGTGGATATAAATAAAATAATAAGGAAAGGTAGAAAAGAAATGTAGTGATGTGTCAGGGACATTGTGGACTCTCTTGATAGTTCAGATGAAGTGCAGAGAATTGCTGCAGTGTGGTTGTATCAGTGGGGAGCTAAAGGTGCTCTGCTGTCAGATCAGACCCTCATGTAGTGAATGAGTCATTGTCCATGAAGAACAGTAGCTTAACCAGCATCCTCTCCTGAACAGTCAGTTCCAGATTAGAGCTGCACAATATGGACAAAATATCAGTATTGTGAATAGTATTGTGTGCCTTTCTATATATTAAAAGGCATCTATAATACATTTATGAAATCAAAACGGTTTAAAGTATGTGTACATAATAAAATGTATGGTCAGTCCTCCATCTTTATATCTAGCTGTCTATCTACGTATGTATGTATGCATGTATGTAAAATTCACGGTAACAAAATACACAAACCTACACGAAGTCATGGACCCTTTAACACTTTAGCAAATCCACGTCTTTAATGGTTAAATGATTGTACTTTTTTATATGAATGCCTTGGTTCATCAAAAGCCCAACAACACTTTCCTGTAGCTGTGATTGGTCTGTCAGAAACACTGTGGTTACAGACTATTTTGTATACTGCAATGATTTCAGCATTGCAGAGACTGAAGTTGCAGTAACAAGGAACCAATTAGATGTTGTGTAGCCCTAGTCCAGTGACCTTTACAGTTGTAATGATTAGTTTTAGTTTCATAGTATCTCCAGCCTTCATGCTGCTGCCCCAGGACACTGCTACAGAAGATTCTACCGGTGATTGTTAGAGCATGCATAGCTTCTTGTTGCAGATGTTAAAGGACCTGAGGCTCCTTAGGAAGTAGAGTCAGCTTCACCTCTTCCTGTTGACTGCCTTGATGTTGTGTCGTCTAGTTTATTGTTCAGATACACCCCTCGGTACACACCCTCCAACTCCTCCTCCTGCCCCAGAACAGAGATGGATTTAGGAAAGTCAAGGACCAATTCGATACACGCCACTTGTGGATCACAGACCTGAGCTCAGACTTCTGCACAAAAATCATCTGAGAATTTCTGCAGTCAGCCAAAGTCAAAATAAACTTTGTCATCTCAGCTATAAACATGAGATGAGATCGTTTTTAACATTTTTAACGTACAAAAATTGTACACTGTTGCATTAGCAGTTAAGTGGAAAGCAAACCGAATGCTTAAATGTAATTGTGTGCTTCATACACTATATGAACAAAAGTATTGGGACGCCTGACCATGACACCAACAGGGGCTTTGCATTCAAATACATAGATGTTAATATGGGCTTGGTCCCCCTTTGCTGCTGTAACAGCTTCCACTATTCTTTGAGGGCTTTCAACAAGATTTTAGAATTTCTGTGGGAATTTGTACACAGTACAATGTAACATGCCTGTAGGTGGTGTGTCTTAAGTTGGACTTGAAATCAGATGAGCGTAACGTGAAGAGGAATGCAGACCCTTTCTCCTCACCACCTGGCAGGACACATAGCTATGCAAGTGCACATGCTGGACAGGCACTTGGTGATCTGTGTTATAATGGTGGAGCCAAATTGCATACCTTTTATCTTTCGCTTAGCAAGGAAGGCTGGAAAGTGATAAAAGCGGTTTTTTTTATTTTATTTTTTAGTCTAAGAACATGACCCTCACCTTATTAGCCACTTCATCCAGGTGAGAATGGGCCCTCTGCATGTTTAGGTTTAAATCAAATTCAGAATTAACATGAGCTCCTTAGAAGAGATGGTACAATAGCTTTACATTTCAGTCCGTTTCCTTTTTTCTGATGTGTTTAAATTGTTCTACCTCTCCTACTGACCATGGCATTTTGTGCACAAAGCGTAGTGTATTTAGGACGAGGCATTTTAGTTTTCATTTTTTATCTTTACATATACTTTGTTGTTTTAGCCTTTGTCTTTTTGTGTGTCTGTACAGTGATTCTGATAGGTTTACAAAATAAGCACCACTTGAATCACAGATTTTCTTTCTGCAAGGACATTTATTTACCAAATTGTTGCTCTTTTCACCAAATGCTTCTGTCCTGTAATAGAGGTCTAGTAATGTGTCACCTGTAGGGATTTAATGAGAAGATACACAGTCTGTCTTTATGTCAATAGAAATCTATTGTTATCTATTATCTCTATAATGCTCTCAAAACAGCAATTATGTTCAGGTGTGTCTTGGGAACCTTTAATTATCATCTATGTTCTCTTCCTCTGTTTTTTTAAATAATGGCAGTGGGTTTCAGGGTACCACTTTCTCCTCACTGTAATCTGTAATTATAGTCTTTGTTTATGGGCCCGTGGTTTTGATTGGATGTTCGGGATTTCTTAAAACTCGACAGATCTTAGCTCTGGCTCATTCCACTTCTGGCGTCTCCGTGCTCTGGATGAAAATATGCTTTACATTTTCAGCCATTAAATTTTCAAACCTACAGGAAATCATCTGTGCCACCGATTTTGTGTTTTGCAGGAATTTCTTGTATAATGTCTGAAGTTAACATCGCAAGGAAAAAAGAGAAGTGTGAAAATTGCACTAAACAGGTAATTTGTCAAAATGCATCCAAGTGTGTGTAATTTGTGAATAGAAATATTAATATCCTTTATCTGACTGTTTGTGAATGATGTCTTTGCAGTAATTTGGTCTTGTTTTGCCTTCGTATTTTTCTCATAGTGCAACAAGAAACAGAGCGATGATGCTCTTAGCTTGCTGCAGGAGAAAGGTGTTGTCAATGGAAAGGTAGGTTGTTTCTTGTTGTATCCCAATATCAACATCTTAGATATGTTTCTTTAGCATCATAAGGAGAATATGCTGTAGTTGTGTATATTTCAGAATGTGTGATCTGTTGGATTCAGTATTTTGTTTTTCAAGACGTTTTAAAGTTTAGTTGTCTACATCCGATACAAGTGCCAGATTCTCCTTTCTAAGCTGGTTCTGTTTATTTGGTCCACAGGTGAGTGAATATGGTCCAGCCCAGCCGGTGCTGCTGAGCGCCTGCCTCTCCTGCGATGGCTGTGTGTCTGAAGAAGAGAGCCAGAAAATCTCTCAGCAGAACCTGCAAGAGATCAACCGTGTCTTCGCCCTCAACAAGGTAACATAACATCTGGACTCCGTTTTCAAGTGAATGCCTGTGAATGCAAGTCCATCTCGAATGAGGAGAAATCGCAAGGACATCTGTTATTGTCTCAAGCTTACAGTACATAACTGCATTCCAGCAGTCTTAACAAGATTAGTGGGCTTTCATTAAATTTGAAAAGTCTCTGTACTGTGAGAAGGTCTTGAGCCACCACTCATTTCTTTATATTTTGCTTTGAATCACCTTGTTGTCTGTCAAACTCTCTAATCTTTGGAATACTGAGTAGATTAAATGAAAAAAATGGAAACAAATATTTTTCTGTAACAGGCTACAAAGTGCCTAAAGATACAAAGAGCTTAGCTAAAGGAGCTCCACCCACTCAGCATTCAGCACCACCAGTATACTGATCACCGCCTGATCATCTGGAATCATCTGCT
>JBBJLR010031887.1:0-12572 GCA_037577145.1 Brachypetersius gabonensis
TTTTTTGTTTTTTTCTTTCGTAGAGAGAGAGAGAGGGAGGAAGAGGGGCCTTGGCTACTACTCGTGGGAGAAAGAGGGGATGGAGAGAGATAGAGAGAGAGAGAGAGAGAGAGAGAGCCAGGATTATAGAGGACTGATTGAGAAATACAGGGAGGGAGAGGGTAGCAGGACACTGGAGCACATTGAGAAAGAAGAACAGAGGCCGTGGTCGACGGAGAGTGGAGCGGAGGGTGCGAGGGAGTGGTTTAGTGACAGAAGGCAAGGGCGTGTACAAAAGGATTTTTACAAGTCCAATAAAATGATTAAAGTAGTGGAAAGTCTATATTTGCACGAAAGGTATTTTTGTGTCTCAGAGAATGACAGTGTAAAGAGTGGAGAGTGAGAAAGAAAGAGTCAGAGGTAGAGAGCCAGCAGAGTGGATTCAATAATATAATTTGGTCGCGTAAGTCGTTTGAATTTATTGAGAGAGAGAGGGGGAAAGAACATGTCATTGGATAATTGGAGTTGAACAACTTCAAACAGTACACAGAGAATCCAGTCACGGCTAAAGGAGCTCAGAGCAAGACTGCGAGGTAAGGAAAATATCTCTTAAATAGGCAAACACACTGCAAATTGGTGGGACTGGGGGTAGCGGTACCCTCTTAGCTTTGCACTGCAGCTACAAAGCTGTTAAACAAGTAGCCTCATACATCATCAATCATTGGACAAACTGAACATCTGTTGAATCATCATGCTTGAATAAACAATGATAAGTAATTTCAAATAGGTGCGCTTATAGAGTTTCTGATATTGGACGATATACGTAGCAAACGTATGTTGCATGACTAAGAACATGTCATGGGAGTTGTATTAAAGCCTGCAATTTGTACAAGATTATCTATTTCAGTTGGTAACATGTTGTCTTACTTTGTCAGAAACCACATAAGGTCTGTTTGAGTTGCCTTAACATGGTTTGGTACAGATGTGTAATTATTTAGGCATGCAGCTTGTAGAATGTTAATTTGTGGGGATTGATCTCATGTTTCTGTTGTTTTGTGTCTTTTTGTAAGGAACTTATCAAAGTTTTCTAGGGAAACTTCATCTTTAGTAAACTCACAACTCTACATTTAGTTAAAGTTACTAAATGTAGAGTTAGTGTAGAGAATCACCAAGTACTTGTTCAAGTTCTTGAATATGTCTGTTAGCTATGCTGATGCTAGCAGTGTGGTGGTGATTGAAACTGTACAACATGTCTGTTGAAAGTTTGGAGAAACATAACTTTTTAAAATGGTTTAAACATAACATATTGTATGGAAGTATTATGCCATAATTACATTTAAGTATTGTTGGAAACACTGGTGATTTTAGACTTTTTTGTTTTATCTCAGTACCCCTAAAAATAGTAGTAGTTTGCTTCTCACCCAAGTGCACACATTGGTGGGAAGGCCTGATTTGTCACTGTCTGTATTGTATGATGCTTTTTGATTGTATGATTGATTGATGTTATGCCGGACTGTCCTAATGTGGTACAGCAACTGAAATGTTTTGTACATTTCCCTCCATACGATGCCACTTTTTTATGTGCGATATTGTAAATTTGGATATCTGCCGATATGATACAAATCTGATACTCGCTGAGTCTTTTTTTTAACAGAAAACAAACAATAATGCTTTCAAAAATGTCCGGATAGATTTTGTATACCTTCACTCAAACACAAAAATCAAAACTGTGATATAATAAGGGAGAAACATTGCGCAGAGAACATGGTATAGTAAGATGTCCCCTATGGGGTGTCGTTGGTAAAAACAGCGTAACAAATTTATAGGTGTAATTCTTTCATAATTTAGTGCAATTTCCACACAGTTTTCACACATTTAGAGCTAAATGTATTTAAAAAAACTAAATGTTGCACTCTAAAGCTTTTAAAAAAAAAAAACTTGCACTTTTACAAAAAGAGACTCAAGTGGGATTTTAATGTAGCACTTTTAAAAACGGCGAGATGTGCTTATTGGCCACGCCCCGTGTTTACAATTGGCTGTTACCTAGCAGGGGGCTGGACTGCGTGCTTTGATATGCCCTCATTAACATGGAGGATTTGCCTTAAATGATCTTAAATCTAAATGTTAAGTATTAAAAATATATCTCGCACTCTAAATGTGAAATTTTACAGTTAGATAGGGCTCGGTGAGACCTTTCCAACAACCCTTCGTTCGCCATAATAGCCCCGAGAGATCCGGAGTTATACTGTTCACCTCAGATAAAAGTAATGGGACACGCAGGCGAGGTGAACGATATAGCGCTAGATCGGCGGGGGCTATTATGGCAGGGTCTTTGGAAAGGTCTCATCAAAACCTATTTAACTGTGAAGATTGATGAATCTAGAAAAGCAGTGAGCACATTCCGTTGGGAAGTTATATTCGGAAATCTCGGCTTTTTCTTCTTTGAATCTGAAGTAACTTCAAACTTCATATTCAATTGAAATGTAACACAAAAACCAAGCACTACTGAGAAAAGTTCAAATATTTTCCCCTGAATCGTTTGATGAGCAATTTAAGACAATATTTTTGTTACAGCGCAATTTCTCTTTCTCTTTTTCTTTAGTCACAATATTTGGGCTGTCTGTTCCAGCACTCTGGTTGGCCACTGTGCTTGGGGGAGAAGGTGGTGGTTCAACTCTCTACTCTGGATTGGAGACTCTTGCGAAGTACTGACTTCTACCTTCAGGTGGTACCATTCTCCACACGTTGTCCACGCCTGGCTCTTAAGTGTCTGGCCTCAGGCGGCCGCAACATTCAGGAGGTCCTCGTCCCTGAATCACAGCACCCACTGGTCTTTACTGCAGAGTGGTTACACTGCATCAACAAGGAGCGTGGCTGCAATAGAGAAGGTAAGTAGTTAGTAAAGAGGACACCGTTTCTGAGGGGCATTAAAAGCAAGAAAGAAAGCTGGAAAATGTGAAAACAGGCCAAACCTTACTAGGATTAATAAAGGTAAAACTAACTAAAAAGAATCTGTGATGTGATATAAGAGTTGAGATATTCATTCTGTACTTTCTTTCCAGGAGGTGGCTGTCTAGACACTTGTCTGGTGAGCACCTGTGACGGCGTGGTGCGTATCCCTTGGGACGAGGTGGTGTACCCGAAATTGCTCCACAACCCCACTGACCCTCTGTCAAGCCTGGAGCATCCCTCTGCGGACCCCCCTGCCCCTGACTACCTGTCCCCAACCACAGGGGGCCTGGGGCTAGGCTGGGGTTCTTCCTCAGGAGAGGCAGATTCCTGGTCTTGGGACGAAGAGGACGACTTGCCTCCAGATGGTGATGAAGCAGAGATTGAATCTGCCTTGGGACGACTGAGGCAGGATCATCTGTCTGCTGACAGCTCTGGGGACTACGTGGAGCTGTTGGAGCCTCGAGGAGGCCCAGATGGTGGTGCTGATCCCAAGCAGCGCTATCTGGAGATGCACGGGATCTGCAAGACCAAAACGCTGCCACTATGCAGAAGGAGCAAGGCAATCCGAATAAGGAAAGGGAAAGCCTGGGGATATGGATATGGCAGAGGTGATCTTGGGGGAAGGACTGGAAGCTTAGGCAGAAGGGATAGCAACAACAGTGGGAAGGAAAGTAGAGGTACTTGCAAGGATTGGGTCAATTCTAGACCCCCACCTAGAGTCATTGATTTGGCTCGAGAGAGGCGGTCATGCCCTCCGTGCCTCCAGGACTCTGATAAACATGGTATAGATCCAGTGGGTCAGGAAAACAGTGGACTTTACTTGAAAGGTCCAGTCAAGGAGAGAAGACCTGGTGTGGGGAAAGAGAGGGAGGGAGCTGGAAGTACATTGCCTTGGGATGACAGTCACAAAGAAAGGGTCTCCAATAGCAGACGGAGCTCCGGATTTGAGGATGTAAGTAAAGACATTCACAAATCTGATAAAGTAGGAGTGGACCGATCAAATCAAGACCCAGGACTCCACACAGACTCTGTTTTTGAGGATAAGTCACTGTCTGGCACTTTGGAAATTGGAAGTAAAGCTACAGTAGAAACTGGCAAAGCAATCACAGGTGCAGATTCTGCAGGGACCCAAATAACTGAGAGCGCAGTTTCAGATTCTAAGAGACCAATGACTAATGGATCTGAAACAAACTTAAAGCCACTTAAAGATTTCTCTTGCAAGAGGGAGTCAAAATGCAGTCATAGCACAACCAAAGAGTCAGGAAAATCCAAAGAAATGGGACCTGTGTCTCAGCAAGGTACTGACAATGGCATTGGCGAAAGGCATGCTGGGAAGTTGGAGGAACGTGTATGTCCCAGGGGAAAAGAAGTAAAGGCCGGAGGATTTCGCGCACCCAGGTACAACATTTCTGGAGATGGGTCACATAGGCAAACACTGACTCAAGTAGATGTAATTGAACTTTAGAAAAAAAGCAGACCGAAGTAAAAAGTAACCTAGAAATAAATAAAAAAAAATTGTTGTTATTGAGCTACACCAATTTTTCATTTTGATTGGGCTTACCAATGAGTAGATTGCAGCAGACAACCCTTTCGGGTTCTGGTTTAGAACAAGGCAAAAAGAGATAAATTAATGTTTTTCTTACTTATGATCTCATGGTTTATGGTAGACATGACTAGGACTGGCATGCACAGAATTTTATGGGGTTTGATTACTGGTAATTAACAAGTACTCAATATTCGTTCTCAAAATGACCTCTAAAAACAACAATATTGACTTTTCATAAATTAGCATAATTTTAAGCATATTTGTTAGAGAATGCATGATTAATGCCCTCACATTGACATAGTTACTGCCTTTTTAAGTGAGGATTTTTAGTGGATGAGTTGTTGTCTTTGTTGTTTATTCATGTATTTTGACTTGCTCCCCATTTTTATCAAGGAAAGCAGCGCTGAGGGTAAAATATGTGAAATGTTGATTTTAGTTGTAGCTTGTTTGAGCTCAGTCATGATTGGGATGAGGTACGTCAGGCAGCTCCTTGTGCATGGCTTAAAAAGTCACTTGCTTGCTAGTGTAGCTCGTTTCACCCCTCATGAAAGGATGATGAGAGCGACCACGACAACAGCACTGTTGTCTTCACCCCCTTGGCACTGCCCAAGGTCACCACAACAAACATGTCTGAGGCTCTGAGCTCCCTAGTTTTATTGTTTCCCTCACCACAGCGTTGTAATACTCTGATTAGTGCCACCATACTTACAAGTTTTAGATCAAACTTGTAGCGCCTCCTGGGTATACCAGACATATTTAGTACTGCTTATTTGCACTGAGCATTTTTCTTAAAAATCTGTGCTCGTTTAGCTTGAATGGCCAGAGGAACATGAAAAAGCTCTTGTGAATGAAGCTTATACAAATAGTCAAGTATTTAAAGTATTCTGGGGCCCGTTCTTCGTACGTGGCTAACTCAGTTAGCTGGAATTGATTGTTGTGGATTTGTCCTGATCTTGGATTGTTCCGTTCTTCGATGCGCATCTCAGACTTGCTGTCATAGCAACAGGTCCGTAAGCTTAAACCTGCTCGGGAGCAGCTTTGTTTCATGTAAACAGGACTTAGGCTGCCCTTCTGGCGGCTTATGATTGGTTGAAATGGCGAGGTCACATCTGATTGGTTAAAGAGCACGACTGACGCGAACTGACTCACGTGGGAAAAGAAAAGGATCTTGCATATAAATATGGATGGATGTATTTAAACATTCGTACAGTATATGTATACATGTGTGTGTGGTCATCATTCGTGTGTTAATCGCTGTGTGTGTCAAATAATATGTCACATTCTATCCCCCGATGCAGTTATATAAGTCGAGGTAATTTTCAAATTCCTCGTGTTTTGCGTGATAGACAGGATCCTTTTCCTTTTTGAGAAAAAAATTGAGCTGGCTCTTTTGCCATTTCCTCAACCAATCGAAGGGGTTGTGATCAGTATTCCGACGGTCGATGCATTTCGCCTTTTAAACCAACGCACGAACGCGCACTAATCCTAGACAACTAAATCCAGCTATACTAATCATCAACAACAGGGGTGTTCCAAGAACCAAATTAGCCAGATCGTAATTAGCAGGATGATCTCATCTTAGATGTGTCAGTTTATCTCGAATATATCAAGTGACGTACGAAGAACGGACCCCAGGTCAGCCCTAGTGTTTACAATGCAAAAACATTGCAAGGCACCCTTAAGTCAAGCAACATGTGGCAGTGGATGGATCCCTCCAGAATCATAGTGATTTTTATTAAAGATGAACAAAGAGTGTTTATGAAAATGGCTTCATTGTGTATTTGCTTCATTTAACTTGTTTATTTGGATTCTGGGTTTGCTAACCACCAAATCTGGTCTGTCCACATGATGATAAAAGAGCTTTTTGGGAATAAACACAAGATGTGTGTTTGGTATAAAGAAGGTTCCCATAGTGAAGTAAAGTAAGATAGTGAAGTGTTTGATGTGGTGGCCCTGTTTAAATTTCAAAAGCCTTTAGAGTTGCGCTATAATGAATGGTATTGCGGGCTTCTGCCTCAATATCTTGCTTCTTCTGCCAGGAGACTAAGACTGACTGGTGGTTGGATCTTAGAATAGGATTATGATTGTGACCAGCCTAACTGGAAACCAGTAAGATGAGCTATAGAAGTAGAGTCCAATTAAAGAGACCATCTGGAGAACTATACTATACAGTGTTCTGGGATCCTTTTTCATGAGATCGCCCACCTCAGTGGCAGCACTGTAGTTAATATTGTCCCACTTTGTCCTGTTATTAGCACCACTGTAGTAATGATACATGCACAATAAGCCATTACTGATAGATTCTTGCTTTTTTATTTTACTGAATGTCCTTTATTGTACATTACTGAGCTGTATTCTTCAACATTGGTTTAAGTTTGATTTAACTGTAAAATATATAGCTATGAACTGTGTCATTATAGGTTGTTTGCTTCTTGTTGTCTGCCTTTTAGCCTCAGTTAACTATTTAATGATTTCTTTTTTTTACTTATAGGAGAAAAAGGAAGGCTAAAGGTAAAGGAAAAGGCAAATCTGGTGGCCGCGTTAACCACAAAAGCAAGGCAGACTCCAGTCCTTCAAAAGGCCAGAACAAAACCAGCCAAGTGCCCGTCTCATCAGACTCACCAGCTAAACCATCTCCCTCTAAAAACACTCAATCAGAAGAGGCTGATAAGGTAGACAAAGATCGTTTAACGAATGGCAGCGAAGCAGAGGCTAAGTCTGACTGCAGAAGTGAAGGTTTGTCAAAACTATAAAGTGAAAACTTAAAATAAACTTTCTTTTTGACAGGATTTTGTATGGCTCATGCTTAACGGGTGTAATATTTCACTTTGTGTTCATGTCCATGTAGAAAAACTGGAAGGTCAGCTAGAAAGCATTAAAGATGCTGAAACTCAACCAGGCACATCTCTTCCTGACCAGTCTCCAGAAGACGCAGGGACATCAGCACCTTCTGACCAATCAAACGCACAATCTTGTAAAGCTCTCCTTCTGCTTAGGGATTTAGAGGTAGATCTCCTCCACTCAGGGAAGTTCATACTGACAGGTAAATGTGCGTTACCTAGTTTGCCTTGTTTTCAGCTGAGAGGTTTTGATTTTAAACTCCTTCTTATGCTATCAAGGTACTGTGGACAGACTGGGACGGGGGTTGGTTATTACAGAAACACACATCCCAGAGGAGAATTACCATGTCGAGGGCATTGCTCAGCTGTTGTCCTGTTATTACACCATTAGCAGGTAACTTTTGTAGCCCTTTATTTTAATATATGGTGGCTGTTGGATCAAAACCTTGTATCTCCAAAAAAGTAAGTAACTTTGCATGATAACATTGTCAAGGAGGTACAAGGTTTTGTTCTTGCTTCTAGCAGTGATGATGTGACATATATTTACAAATAATACAAAAATGCCAACAAGATTATGTGAGAAAACATGCTCAAGATGGATAACAACAAGAACATCTGCATTGTGCAAATTTGATCTTGCTTTTTGGTTCCAATACATTCAGTTTATTTTATAGCGTTTTCTCTTTCTTAAAGTATTTCTTTAGGCATTAGATGAAATCCACCACTGCTCAGTGCATTTTTGTATAGTTTGTATTCTCATGCATCATTTCGAGACAGTGCTGCATGTAAGGACAGCTCCTGAGGGATATAATTAATTTGGTCCACCACTGGGCTCTTTGCCATCACCCTTGCTTACCATTATCGTTATTTTTGAATATTGTTTTGCAGACCTGCAGCCAGAGAAAAAGGCTTGACTGTGCTTGTGGACAGCAGACAGGGTCCTCCTACTGAACTCTGCTTGTCTGCCTTGAAGTTGTTTAAGGTAAGAAAGTGTGGTGCATGTGAGGGTGTGTCTGACAACACTGGACAATTAGGTTACAAAATGTAATGTTTATGAGTTTATTTCTGGTTCTGTGTGTGTGTGTGTGTGTGTGTGTGTGTGTGTGTGTGTGTGTGTGTGTGTGTGTGTGTGTTACAGACTCAGTTACCAGCAGGCCTTGGTTGTGTTCTCATTCTTACAAAGGAAGAGCAAGAGTCAGCCTTGCCCAGCCTGGATGGAATAGAGGTGAATAAAACGACATTATTTATAGTGTACATTTATAGTGTACAAGAATCAAAATGTACACACTCTAAAAAATGTGACACTCATAACTAGCACTGATATGAGAATTCTAGGCTGCTGACGTCAGCCGTTATTTATATTTTTTATTTTTTGTCGATGCTTACAAAAGGTAAACACTGAAACCAATCGGGGTTAGTATTAACGGGGTTTTAAAAGCTTGTGATGTTATGTAAAAAAGTTATGTAAAATAATGCTGGAAATGAGACTTTTTTCCCTTTTGGTTTTTCATAAGATCAATTTGTTCAGTGTTTTGAACACACTACATTAGTGAATAATGCAGCTGACCAAAAACAATCATGAGATCTCATTTTCCAGCATTTGGATTGCATATCCATCTAACTGGATTCTCAAGAATAGAATCCATGATGAATCTCTTTTAGCCAAGGATGAGCATTCAGTATCTATGCGCTGAAAAGACCTTTTGACATCAACACCTCATAAAATTAAATTAAGAAGCCAAATGAAAGAGGACAACCCCGCCGCTGCTGCTTCAAAGGCCTGAGGCCAGAGGAACTAGCTTCTTCAATACTCTGTCTGCACTGCAGCATGTCATGATGGGCTGGTTTGCAGGAATGATGACATACTGGCAGTTGTCACGGTTTCTAACTATTTTTAAAATATTTATTTATGTTGGTCAAGTCCAATCAGAGGTAATCCAGCGGCACGGTTTTGTACGGGTCCTCAGACAGACGAGCCAGGTGTAGGTGTTTTAATTCAGTTCAGTTACGTTTTATTTATATAGAGCTTTTAACTACCACAAAGGAGCTTTACAGGGTCCAGGTCCGAGGCCCTAGTGACCCAATGAGCGAGCTAAAGGCGCCCTGGAGGAAGAAACCTCGGGAGGAACCAAGACTCAAAAAAGGAACCCATTCTTCATTGGTCGACCCACAGAGAAAGATAACTAATTATGGGGATAACTAACTAACAACTTAACTGTACGAACTTCATGACAGATTGGCCATCTATGCCTAACAGTTGGGTAAAATAGAGGTAGATTTTGTTGGAAGAGTAGCCAAGTCTGTAGTCCATAACAGCGGGAACAGTCGAGGGCATTTTGGCACAGGGTACCAACTATTGCAGACCCAGGAATGTGGTGACTTGGAGTCCCAATGGTGTGAGGCTAGAAAAAACAGAGAACTGAGTTAGTTCTGCTTAAGTCTCAGGTCAATGCTAAGGGAAGGAGAGAAAGAATGAAGGCAAACAGGTGCATGTCAGCCATGCAGACACAATGGTGAAAGGACAGTCAGCCCTGGGTCATGCTGGCTTTAAATCTGGAAACATGAAACAACGCACAGCTGTGGCAAATCTGAGTGGAAGGACAAAACTAAATCACAGGAGGGAGTAAGCCTCAGGTTCAGTACTCTGGGGACTGGGAAGACACAGCTATGAAGCGAAGAGAAAATTCTGTCATACATGAAAACATCACAGCATACAGTGTGAACGACATGTATTTCTTCCTCTGCATTTAACCCATTCACCAAGTGAAGCAGCAGGCAGCCAGGGACACAGCAACCAGAGCAGTGTGTGGGGACAGGACCTTACTCAAAGAGTACGTCAGAGGTGCTTAGCAGTCTTAGGATTCGAACCCACAACTTCCTGATCGCTAAGCCCTAACCACTAAGCCACCAGGGGCTGAATGAGAAACGTTGGTTTGCCTCCTATCTCCATGTAAAACGAATCAAATAGAAATTAAGTTTACGCTTAGGTTTACACTTTGCTGGCTTAAGAGATGTTTTTACTATTGTTAATTCACTGGATTTAATATCATAAGTATCTAAGCAAGAATCCAGGGGCATGGCTTGGATGGGTCCTCAGACATATGATCGCAAACCAGGTTAAGGTGTTTTAGTTCAGGGCTGAGGGAGGGAGAGAAAAAAAGGACAGTGAGTCTGTTATAATGTACACTATTATGTAGACGATCAACATATCCATTTAATGGTACTTTGCTCAAGGATACCTCAGAGGTGCCACTAGCAGTGCTTCTGTTCACAGGAGCAACTTCCTAACCACTAGGCCAGCAGCTGCCCTAAACACACGGCTCCTCCAGGATTTGACTCCAAGACCTCTGCCACCCTAAGCGAGACTCATACCCCTAAACCTATGAGCCAGCTTACAATAAAATAATAAAAACATATTCTCTCTCTCTCTCTCTCTCTCTCATTCAGGTACATCTAGTGAAAGGCACTGGAGTCCTTCAACAGTATGTGGACAGACAGCAGCTGACTAAAGGGTTGGATGGAGACTTTGAGCATTTGCATTCTGACTGGCTGACTTTCAGACAGGTGAGGAGTTTTGCATAGTTACTGTTAATGGAAAACATTTCAGGTGTTTGCCCATGTCTTGGTGACAGCATCAATGTCTGAACTTGAAGAAAAAGCTCCTGACTCTTTCAGAAGTGAAAAAGAAGGGCTTTCCTCAGCCCAGCAAGTCACAGCCCTTTAGAACTACTAATTTGCCAACGGTTCTAATAAAAAGTGCTTTTTACTGCAGTTGTCTGACTTGGACTGAACAGCTGGAGTTAGGGTGATCTTATAGCTTTCTTTGTATAAACTTAGCACTTTGGTTTAAGGGCTTGCCACAACAAAACATATTGCGCATTTAGAAATGCAATTTTGCCGTATAAATAAAAATGGGCTGTAGTCTTAAATAGAACTGTGGCACATTTTACGTTGAAACCAAATGCTGAGGCTTGCCATAAACTCTTCTTGATCTTCTCTGTGCAAAGAGCTTGGAGCAGCTGACTGAACGTTGCAATAGTGCCCTCTCTCTGCTGGAAGATGCACTGCAGTCCATGGACACAGAGCCGCTTCCTGACTGTATTAAGGTAGTGTTATAATATCCCATTATAATCTGTAGTACTGGAAATTTCTAATTAGGCTTACTAACCATTAATAGATCTCCTTGGTTTAACCCCTTAACGCCTGAGGGCTCATATATAAGTACTTACTTCAGTTTCTCACCCTCGTAACTACATTTCGTGTATTGTGCCCTGACTGAATATGACATTGCGTGCACCCGGAGCCTAGCCTGGGGTCAATGGGTGCCAGCCCATCACAGGGCACACACACCATTTAGATTATTAACTTAAAAATAAAATGTGAAGGGGCTAAGACCTACAACCTTCTTCAACCATAAATGATGATCATCTTGACACAGCTAGGACTAAGACTATAAAAGTGTTGGTACGTGTGAAACAAAGCATACAGTACTTGGTTTGCTTAATTCTAGACTCATAATTCAGATATGTAAGATAGTTGCATCTGAATTTCACAATTCCCCTTTCTTCAAAGTGAGTTAGTCATGTTTTGGGCATTAACACATGATAGTCAGTAGTACAGGCACATACCAATGTCCTAAATAGCCATAGATTTACATTTTTTAAAAATTTATTTTTATGAAAATGTCTCAATTTTTTTTTTCCATTTTTGTGTTACTGACTTCATTTTTCAATTAATAATGATATGACATGATATCCTTAATGTTGTTTTGTTATTGTTACCATATATTTTCCCAGTGATTCTGAGAAAAAAAAATATATTTTTTTATTTCAAGATAATTATAACTATATTTTGTGTTTAGGAATCAAAATGTTTTCCTGAGACCTAAACCCATCAAGACATTCCCTAGCCTCAGTTTACTCAAACAAAGCTTTTTTTTTGTCCTTTTTGGTATAGAACAGGGGTATTCAACTAAAATTTAAAGAGGTCCAGTTAGAGAAAATGTGCAGAAGCATAGGTCCAGAAGATCATAATGTTAGATGGATGGATGGATGGATGGATGGATGGGTGGGTGTGTGTGTGTGTGTGTGTACCCCATTGTTATCAATACCTGACTGTCAAAGTTAATTCAGTACAATTCAAAAACGTTTTGACAATATTTATTGTCAAAGCCTGAATTTCCACTTACAGAAATAAACCTTAACAACTGAATGGTTTTAAAGGCTCAATTTCTTCACTTCTTATATACACCCCCC
>JBBJLR010031913.1:0-12571 GCA_037577145.1 Brachypetersius gabonensis
ATTTAAGGACCTCAAGTGCTTGCCCAGAGCAGAGAGGGAGCCAGTGTGGGCAAAGCTAAGTGAGTTGGTGAAGGGAGAAGAACCTGCTCTGCAGCCACTCAGGGAGGAGAACCCTGAGCCACCCATGAAGAAAACAGCCCTGCTACTGATAGGATCAGACTCAGAATCAGATAAGGAGACACCAGGAGACAATACTGTGGAGAGGTACAAGATAGAGCCCAGCAGTCCCTCATTTCGCGACGTGGAGCTCTCTGAAGTCGGATGTGGTCGAGTTTGTTGTCCAGTGAGCGGACATTTGCCAATAGGACAGATGGAACTGCCAACCTGGTTGGATTAGCCTTTAGCTTAGCCCGGATACCTAGCCCGGAGCTCTATTGTCAGAGTGTCAAGTTCTTGTCTACTCTTTTGTTGATTTCCATTAGTGCGCAGTGGTTGTATGGGATTCTCTCACACACGTGTTTCAATGCCCAAAACTTCTGACCGTTTGTGTGTATAGATGTGTTTGTGTTCATTGGTGATGCAGTGATGGTTCATCTCCTGTGAGGGGTGGGGGATGTTTGGGGTGCATCAAGAAACTGTGAGGTGGTATATTTTGTGTATTTGTTGCACTAATGGATCTGTGGATTTCTGCATCCCCTCATTTGTTTTTTTTCTGTTTGATTGTTTCCACTCTCCAGTTTTCACATGGGAGGAATAGGGTGAATGGAAAGTTTGTGTCACTTTTAGTTGCAGCTCAAATCTGCACGTGTTTCTGCACCAAGGGGCCATTCAGGGTTTACTCAGAGTTACTCAGAGTTTACTACTTAGGCCTAATTATTTTGACGTCTGACGTCCTGCAGGTTGAAAAACATTGCATCATCTTCTCACATCTGCTTGGGGTGTGGAGCACTAGATCTTCTTGGCCATTTTTCACCAAATGCTTCCACTCTGCTTGCGTTTGTTCCGACCAGTACGTCATCATGCTGGAAACACTTTTGCCAGTTTGCCAATCAGCTTCCAGTGTGACAGGTCTGTCCTGCGTCATCAGCCAGATGCTCTCACTGCTGAACACTACACTGAACATCTGTTTTCTTCGCATAGGGGCATTACATCATGGTTCACCCCGTCCTGTTACATCACAGTTCATCCCGTCCTGTAACATCATAGTTTACTGTCATTTCTCAGTTAACTGTCACATCACAGTTCACTGTGTCACATTACATCACATTTCACAGTCACATCACAGTTCACTCTGTCACGTCAAATCACAGTTCATACTGTCTGATTGCACTGTTTGTCTTGCACAATGTTTTGTCTTGTGTGTCTATTACTTGTAATTTTTATTTTTATTTTTTCATCTAAGTATTTGTATATACACTGCAGATCCAGAGCTCTTGCCATTTCGTTTCCCTGTATACTTGTATATGGTGAAATGACAATAAAGTTCACTTTGACTTTGACTTTGACTATACCGTCATATCACAGTTCTCTCTGTCACATTACGTCACAGTTCACTCTGTCACGTCACAGTTCACTCTGTCACGTCACATCACAGTTCACAGTCACATCACAGTACACTTGGTCACATTACATCACAGTTCACACTGTCACATCACAGTTCACTCTGTCACGTCACATCACAGTTCATACTGTCACATCACAGTTCACTCTGTTATGTCAAATCACAGTTCATACTGTCATATCACAGTTCACTCTGTTATGTCAAATCACAGTTCATACGGACATATCACAGTTCACTCTGTCACATTACGTCACAGTTTACTCTGTCATGTCACATCACAGTTCACAGTCACATCACAGTACACTTGGTCACATTACATCACAGTTCACACTGTCACATCACAGTTCACACTGTCACATCACAGTTCACACTGTAATATCACAGTTCACACTGTCACATCACAGTTCACTCTGTCACATCATATCACAGTTCACTCTGTCAAGTCACATCACAGTTCACACTGTCACATCACAGTTCACTCTGCCACGTTACAGTTCACTCTGTCACATTACATCAGAGTTCACTCTGTCACGTCACATTACAGTTCACTCTGTAAAATCAGTTCTCTCTGTCACATTATGACACAGTACACTCGGTCACGTTACATCACAGTTCACACTGTCACATCACAGTTCACTCTGTCACATTACATCACAGTTCACTCTGTCATGTCACATCACAGTTCAATCTGACACGTCACATCACAGTTCACTCTGTCACGTCACATTAAAATTCACTCTGTCACGTCACATTACAGTTCACTCTGTCACATTACATCACAGTTCACTCTGCCACGTCACATCACAGTTCACTCTGTCATGTCACATCACAGTTCACTCTGTCATGTCACATCACAGTTCAATCTGACACGTCACATTACAGTTCACTCTGTCACATTACATCACAGTTCACTCTGCCACGTCACATCACAGTTCACTCTGTCATGTCACATCACAGTTCACTCTGTCATGTCACATCACAGTTCAATCTGACACGTCACATTACAGTTCACTCTGTCACATTACATCACAGTTCACTCTGCCACGTCACATCACAGTTCACTCTGTCACGTCACATTACAGTTCACTCTGTCAAATCACAGTTCACTCTGTCACATTACATCACAGTTCACTCTGCCACATCACAGTTCACACTGTCACATCACATCACAGTTCACACTGTCACATCATATCACAGTTCATACTGTCATATCACAGTACACTCTGTCACATTACAGTTCACTCTGTAAAATCACAGTTCACTCTGTCACATTACATCACAGTTCACACTGTCACATCACAGTTCACTCGGTCACGTTACATCTTAGTTCACACTGTCACATTACAGTTCACTCTGTCACGTCACAGCACAGTTCATTCTGTCACGTCACATCACAGTTCACTCTGTCACGTTACATCTTAGTTCACACTGTCACATTACAGTTCACTCTGTCACATTACATCACAGTACACTGTCACGTCACATCACAGTTCACTCTGTCATGTCACATTACAGTTCACTCTGTCACGTCACATCACAGTTCATTCTGTCACGTCACATCACAGTTCACTCTGTCAAATCACAGTTCACTCTGTCACATTACATCATGGTTCACTCTGCCACGTCACATCACAGTTCACTCAGTTCACGCACTTTTACAAAAGCAATTACAGTGTTTTTTTTAATGCTTTCTTGTTTATAATTTTTTTGCATTAAGTGCATGAATGCAAAGTGCATTTGTTGATGTGTTCCAATAGAGTTATGTGAAATGGCGGTGTTGTCATGGTTACTACTGCAGGTCTGCTGCAAGTCAATCTGGTGGAAACACTTAAGATTGTTCTCTTTAGTCTTTAATGTGTGATTTACTCTGAAGGTCTCTCACCTTCTCCATGTTTTAGGAGCATCCCAAGACTTTACAGTGCTCTGAGGGTAACCTTTGACCCCTGTGCACAGTAGCAGGGGGAGGGTGATTTAAAGGCCCAGCAGGGCAGGCTAATTACTTCTGCAGCCCTGCTGGACCTGTCAGCAAGGAGATTTATAACTAGACTATATTTCCATGGGAAAATACAAAATCTGACTGCTTAGTTGCTATGCTAAGTATGGTTCTGGCTTGGGTGTTTCTAGGTGGTTGTCATGGTGCCCCAGGTGGTTGCAAGGATGGTGTTAGGTATTTAGAAACCAGTTGTCAATTGCTATAGTAAAGTGTTGCGGACCGGTCGCTATGGTATCTGTGGTGGTTGCTAGGGTGTTTCTAGGTGGGTGCTATGGCATCACAGCTGGCTGCTAAGATGTAGCTACCTGGTCATTATGTTAACCATAGTGATTGTTATGCCTCACTGACGAGATGTTTGAAAAATTAACATCTTCATTTTTTTTTAAATGGATACATTTATACCATCAAAAGAGGTTGTTTGTATCATCACAGACAGAGCTCAAACTGCTACTCTGAAACTACGACTCTGCAGTCAGGCGGCGCAACCGGAGTGAATACAAGAACAATTCACACAGTAAGGAATTCTCTAATTTTAGTGTGAAATACTGGCGCACTAGGAAAAAACTCACATTGCACTGTGTAAAACTGTTGACCCCCCTGCGGAATGGATAAAGGGTTAGTGCAGGCCAACGAGGTCACACCCCCAAGTCGTACTTTACTGTATTTTATTGTCACAACGAGGAGAGGAGACCATTTCCTACATGTGGAATATTTTTATTAGCAATTGCACTCAGGAGAAGCAAGGGCTTTCGGAGCGTCTGCAGAAGCGATCTCTCTGGATGGCATTTGCAGAAGCTCTCTGAACTCATGCCTGTTGCTAAATAAACCTCCGGTTACTGAACCCCAGGAGTGCGACACCAGGAGCCTCCAAAAAGGTAAAAAGACAACCATAGAGATGAAAGTCCTGATCGGGGAAGGTAAGAGATGGTTTGTGATTGTGCCTGCTCAGTTTCTGGCCAGTAATTTGCTCCACGATGAACAATCTGACATTTATTGGTGACCTCTGACTCCCATGACGTTCAGACTTTCCCAAAAAGCTTTGGTCACTGGATAAACACGCTCAGTGATTGTGTAACACTGTGCCTGGATCTCCTGTCTGCACTGCTTCTGACCCATAATGTGATCAAATATATCAGTAAATACACAAACGTGGAGATTTAGAAACTCTCTGAAACACCTAAACCCTACTGCTTACAACAGTCTTTTCTAATCAGAAACAAATCACGTTCTTATCTGGAGATTATTGAGTGTGTCTTGTTTCTCCTAAACCTTCATTCTTATGAGAAATAAGGAGCAAAAGAAAAAATCAACTTAAGTCAGAAGATTTCAGATTTAATGTTTCAGTATCCTTCAACATTATCCTTGATTTGTCATCTGCATTCAACACCATCCCAGACAACGCAAGATCCCAGACACATGTGGTAACCTGTGAAGTCCATCAAGGGTCAGTCCTTGGCCCTCCTCCTTTTCATTCTATATATAACCCCCGTTGGTCATATCCTCAGTCATAACAGAACATAGCTTTACCTGAAGACAGACTCTGCAGTTTCAACATCTTGTAACTCTTCACCACCACCATCTTCAGCCTCAGCATCTACATCAGCATTAGTTGCCTGTTTTGAGAGGGTGAAGGAGTGTATGACTCTCAACTCAACTTTGAAGCACATGTTAACAATATCAGCAAGACCTCATTTTTCGATCTGAGAAATATAGCCAAACTTCATCCAACCCCTAACTCTGTCTGCCACGCTTTTGTCTCCTCCAGATTGAACTACTGCAATGCATTCTTCATGGGGATCCCTGGTAAGAACATCCAGAAACTGCTATATGTGCAGAACAGCACAGCAAGAATCCTGATGAGAGTGCGGAAATATGAACACATCGCCCCCATTCTCTACTCACTTCATTGGCTTCTTGCCTCTGCAAGAATTGAATATAAAGATTCCCTTCTTGCTCACCTGTGCATCAATGGTTGTGCACCACCCTACTTAAAGAAGTTACTCACTCCATTAACTTCTACAAAATCCCTCCATTCTACAGCCTCAAACTGCCTCTTACCCCCCAGGACTAAGCTCAGGACCATAGGTGACGGACCTTTCTGTGCTGTTGCTCATCGTCTGTGGAACGCCCTCCCTGAACAGGAAAACACAATCCACTGACTGCTTTAAAAAAGGACTTAAAACATTCATTTTTAATAGAATTTACTCTTAAAAACAACTATGACCTCTTCTTAACTTACCTATTCTTTTTTTTTATTTCTGGATAACTTGGTTTTAATTCAAGCATATTCATTTGGGTTTATAAGATTTTAAAGTAATTTATTCACTTTGTAGCACTTTGAGATTTGTTTTTAAATGAAAAGTGTGTAACAAATAAAATGTATTAAAATAATTTATTTTCAACATGGTATCCAACAAGTTTTTCACTGGTTATTGAATGACTACACAGGTTCCTGAATGGTTCTTGGGTTGCTAAAGAACCTATTAAGTTTCTTTAAACGTGCCTAACAATCACACACCTTAGTTTCAAACAAGGTGAAGCTGAAAGCTACTTTAGGAAGTGGTTCTTCTATGTATCACCCCAAAGAACCACTTTGAAGCCTGATTTTTTTTTTTTAGTTTCCAACTTAATGGTCCGTTTGAAATGATTTGTCCAAATAATTCCATTAGTATATCACACACCATGTGGCCAATCAGAGTCGGTATCAGAGGTTACAGTTTATTTTTAATGATTATTAGCAATTTAAAGCCATGGGGGATACATTATGTCATCAATAGGTGAGGATAAAAAGGCAAGAGGTACAGCACGGTGCAAAAGTCTTGATCCCCCTTATTTTTTCATATTTTGCTTCCAGAGGTCCAGACTTTCTTGTATTTTTATGTGGTCTTGATGAACAGTTCTCCAGACTTCCTGAAGCAGTCCGGTTCCTGAGGAATATTTTTTGTTTTAGAAACAGGTGCAGATGATTCCAGATGATCAGGTGGTGATCAGTATACTGGTGGTGCTGAATGCTGAGTGATTGGAACTCCTATATCTAGGCTCCTTGTATCTTTATACATTTCGCAGCTTGTCACAATAAAACATTTGTTCCCATTTCTTTCATTTAAACTTATCAGTATGACAAAGATCATCTGATAAGACCATCTGACAGGCAGAAAGTGATTCAAGGCAAATAGGAAGAAATATATCTACGTATCTGCTCACTCAGCTCAGTGATGAAGAGAGAGTGGTGTTCATGAATGAATGATAGGCTCGTGCATCCGTTTTGCATGCATCACGTGGTTTGTACTGAAGGACACCTGGCCTCATAGCACAGAACGACCTCCCTGTGTGATTTGAATATGAAAATATCTCTATGCTTTTCACTGTCCTGCAGAGTCATAAGCGATGCACCATGCGGCCTCAACTTTTGTCTCCCTAAAGCGCATTTTTCCTATGTGGATTCCATAGCGACGCATTAATCAGGACGAGCCGGGTTCGGTGGAACGCGCGGAGCGTCGCAGGTGCCAGCAATCACTCACTAAAGTGTGTTCTGTTGAAAATGGCACATGGTGCTGGCATATAGGCTGGAAAACTGTGATCCATTGCGCGTAGTTCTGAAGGTACCTCCTTTAAAAATAAGTGTCTAAATCATCCCAGTCCACAATCGCAAGTGATTTCCAGATCCATTCGTTCAGATCCCTCTCCGTTTACAGAAACCTGCGGAAAAGCATATAAATTCTCTCGCCGCTATTTGCACGGAGGGAAAATACAGTATAGGCATGGAGGAATAAAATCAAATCTCTCCATCACCTCATCCCAGAAAAACAGGAGTGAAAACACACTGTATGGACCCGGAGTCGTGACAGTAACTATAACACGGCGCAGTGGCTGGAAATACAGCTCTGCAGGAATGCAGGACCACTCGCAGGTTACAGTATGTCCATAGTTTTGGTTAGGTGTAAATATTTAATATAATTGTAATATGCTGATATAACAATTTGATTGGGAGCGAGTGCTTAAAATTGGCGTGTGTGTTGAAATGCACACTCTGACCGGTTCTCTGTTATGGTTGGAGCTTTGTTTTGACAGCTTAGCACAACTTCACCATCTGGAGCTTCATGCCTCACCTTACCAGCACCGCACACATCAGAGACCTGAAATAAAGTTCACTCTCCTCACCTTCACCAGGGAATCTGCACCAAGGTGTCAACTTTTATTCTAAAAACCTTTTTTGTTGTTGTTTTGGGGGTTCAGAATGTATTTATTAAGGATGTATTTATTACTTTCAGTAACCAGTAACACATTAAACAACAGAGGTTCTTAAGAGAAACCAGTGTTTTCCGCAGGACTGCTGAAGGTTCTGAGTCTGTATTTGAATGAGAGGGGCTATAATGACTGATAATATACCCAGTGTAGATGTACTGCTTAAAATTCTTTATTTAAAATAAATAAACAAGCTCTCCCAAGTTGAAGCATGGACTCTATCACATATCGCTCAGTATAACTGTCCTCTCTCTCTCTCTGGGTGGGTAGGGTGGTCCTCCCTCTCCCCATCACTCACCATAGCCTTCACTCTCTCAGTGTTGGTGGTTGTGCTGTATATAACTATAAATTGAAAAAGTAAAAAAGTAAAAAAGGGCACAAAGTTGTAGAGTTAAGCAGCCCGAAACTGGATATTTTGTAGCATACCAGCAAATAGGGACTTCTAAAGCAAAGAATATTTTAGAATTCAACTATAAATGTCCATTCATACTACAATAATACTTTGTGTGTGGACCTGCTAACCTTAAGCACACAGCATGTACAATTGTGTGTTTATAACACAGCACATGCTGTAAACCTATACGCTATTTACCGTCAGCCTTTGTTGTTGTAAGCCCATGTGATTGCCGGGTCTTCGGCCCTGTCCTTTCAGCAAAAAGTGTGTGTGTGAGGTGACCCATGTCATAGGGAGACCAGTGAGGAAGCACTCCTCCTGCTCCGCCATATGTGGAGGAAAGCTGTGGGTGGTAGTGACGTAAAGAGGACTGAAAGAATGTACTATTAACCCCTCAGAACAACATTCCAGTCATTCTGAACTCCCATTTGCTTTCAACATGCAGCTTGGATGACCTCTGCTGACCTCACCAGCACCATGTTAGGTGTCTGTAATAATCCAGGTTTTCAGCATGGAGCCCTTCATCAGCAGAGCTCCATGCAAAGTGTGTTTACCTGAACACCACTGTTTCCCTAAAGTCACACCTTGTTCACTTCTTACTTCTGTAAAATGATCAGTAGATCTACCTAAATTACTCCTCAAACAGAATCCAGCAGATGCTGGAGCTCCAAACTGACACTGATCTTCATTCAGACTGTCACCAATCATCTGCTGGAGCTTCAAACACTCACCGATCTTCTGATGGAGCTTCAGACACTCACCGATCGACTGCTGGAGCTCCAGACTCTCATCAATCTACTATTGGAGCTCCAGACTATCACTACTAGTCTGGAGCTCCAGTGATCTACTGCTGGAGCTCCAGACTCTTATTGATCTGCTGCTGGAGCTCGAGACTCACTGATCTACTGTTGGAGCTCTAGACTCTCACTGATCTGCTGCTGAAGCTCCAGACACTCACTGATCTACTTCTGGAGCTCCAGACACTCACTGATCTACTTCTGGAGCTCTAGACTCTCACCAATATACCACTGGAGCTCCAGACCCTCAGTGATCTGCTTCTGGAGCTCCAGACTCTTCTGCTGTAGTACACGCCTGCCTCTTATACACTGTTAGTGGTTTTCATTGTGATATTATTTTATTTTCTCTCACCCTCCACATACACCCTACCTCAATTCTAGGTCAGTATACTACCTCAGTATTTGTCCACTGGCATGATAAGGGCATTATAAGATCCCCCTATACCATAATTACATAGTGAATATAATTCACTTAACACAGTAGAACACAGACCCAGTAATGTTTTATTTACTTAAAAAATACAATATGATTTATTTCTAGCTAAATTAAACTGGGGCTCATGATTTAAGTGAGTCTCTGTAAATCTGGCTTTTAGATTTAAAGTTTAAGGCCTCAGGGTGCAGGTCAAATCAGATGGTCATCCATGTCTTATTATTCAAACTAATCCTCACACGTTGGCCTAAACCTCTCTGACATTGCCACAACTTCATTCATCCTTTGCTGTTATCTGCAAAGCCACCCTGCGCTTTTATATGCGGAGGTTATCCAGAATTCTTGTCAAAAATCCAGATAAACGCTATTCCCACCACCACCATTTACCATTACTGTTGTTTTCTCTGGTAGAAAACACTCTGACGACTGTCGAGTTGCAAATAAGGCTAATATAACACCTTTAAAAGTGTTGCAATTAACTATATTTGTCCTCCTCAGGACATTGAAGTAAGCCAAGCCCCATTAATTCACTGCTGCCCCAGTGATGCCCCTCTACATTTCTGCTCATAATGTCATATCATCTCCAATCTGGTGCTAATCAGCCCTGGCCTCTGTAGTTGGAGTTTATTTTTCCATCGTATTTCACCTTTTTCCAGCGAGATGTTGCCTCGGGTTTGGATTTGGTTTCTATGATCATTGTAGTAATGGTGAGGACTGATGTGAGAGGTTCGTGCAGGGCCTGGTGTGTTCAGATCCCACAGGGATCAAGATGCGCACTCAGGAATCTATTTCTTTAAACAGTGCAGGTCTAATATTAATGCACAGCTGTCATGGTGGGGGTAATAGAAACAGAACTATGACCCAGACTGATCCATGTAAAATGTGTATGAGTGTGTATATGGTGTAAGAGAGTTGGCAACACTACAGAGTTTAGGTATCGCCATAGCGACTAACAGGACCTATACAATAGAACCCCAGTCTAACACACCTGGTCCAGGTAATGAAGACCTGACTGTTTAGACTGTTGAGGTGTGTTTGGCCTCTCTTCTGTCCGAGACTTATATCTCTGAAGCACTTAAAAAATCACAGAAAGCTATGATATGCAAATGAACCTTTAACCAAGCACTTGTTTGTATTTGACTGTTTAGAATCATGTTTGCATATTTCAGCCTTATATTGTTTATATGTATAGGCTTAAGAGCTCTGTAACCAAGGTCTTATTTAGCTCATTAGGACTATGGCTTGTCAGTCATCATTAGGAAAGGCTTTGTCTCAGAGCGCAGAAACACTGCAGCGCTTTTTCCTGACGCTAAAAGAGCAGAGATGAAAATACTTCAGATTTTGAGGATGAGTTTGTGAGTACATTTTTGGAAATATCAACAAATATTTGGAATGTAAAGCGCTCTTTGGGCCAGCCATATTACTAAACATTAGTACGGCAACAAATTCTGTGGTTTCCAACCTGCCAACAGAGTCCAATGACTCTAAATTCTGATCCGAATCCATTAGACATTCTGTCCTTCACTGTTTTACTGAATGAAAACGAACAGCATAACCAAATACATTTCAAACGAGGACAGATATATGAGGGAATCTTGTTTATGCTGAATATGCCTAAAGCCTCTCAGTGAGTGGGAGAAGCTGAGTGAGTGTTTATAGGAGCCGTTGTGTGTGAATGTGTGTGTGTATGTGTGTGTCCTCAGAGGGCCTCTGGGAGTCTGCAGCCCTTCCAGTCTGAATCCTCTGCCTGGTTTTGTTTGTTTAGGAATCCGTTGCTCCATATTCCTGTGGAGCAAAGACAGAGCTCTGACACACTGCCTTCAGACGGACCTGCTGGAGGAGAGAGGAAGAACCGCGTCCAGGTACATCCAGCCTGGGGTGTGCGCTGGATGTTTCAATGAAGAAACAGCAACAGGTCACCAGAATCAGTGAGACGTTCTCCTGAATTTGGGGCAGCTGGTGGCCTAGTGGTTAAGGCATTCACCCAGAAAGTCCAGGTTCGATTCCCAAGACCGCTAGGCACCTCTGAAGTACCCTGAGCAAGGTACTGTCCCCACACACTGCTCCCCGCGCGCCGTGTTCATGGCTGCCCCCTGCTTCACTTGATGAATGGGTTAAATGCAGAGGAAGAATTTCGCGCTGTTCACACTGTGTGCTGTGGTGTGTTCACGTATGACAGAGTGATCACTTTCACTGAATCAATAAATCAGAGTATATACGGCTCTATCAGTACATCACACTTCATCTGGCCGATAAGAGTGAGAATAAGAGGCTGCAATTCATTTTCAATTAGAGTTGGAAATTTACAGCAACGAGCGACAAATGACTATTATGTTACCAACTAGATGTGGAGAAAATATGCAAGAGGTACAGTACTGTGCAATGTTTTTTGTAACCTTAGACACTCTGCAGCCTGGCAGCCTGGCGCAGTAAATCATTGTTCCAATTTCTCAATATGACAAAGATAAAACAGGCTGACAGAAAGATACTATTTTTGTGATCCGAAGCAAAATATGAACAATTTGTAAAAATGTACACTTTTGAAATGATAAACCTAAAAATGATGCACAGCAGTGTTTGGTTCAGTGTCAGAATTTAAACCTTAAAACAAAAATATTAGAAGCGAAGTGGGGAGAGTCTAGTATAGATGGTATTTCTGACTCGATTCTCTCCACAGTTTATGTCCGGTCATCCCGAAACCGCGTCCATGGAGTCGAACCGGCGGAGAGTTTTTCTGTCAGAGCCGCTTTTGTTATTGTGGTGTTTTATTATTTCTAGTCTTGTTCGAGTGTTTAATGTTTTCTCTGCACTCTTTACCCGTGTGATGAAAACCAAACTTGTCCTGGATCACCTTCATGTTTCTCACAGCTTTAAGGATACATTTGTTAGAGTCGTAGAAACTCCCACTGAAATTTATCTTCAGCCCAAACAGCCAGTCGAACCTGAACTTCATCCACTTCCCAGTTGTTAGTTTGTGCCTCCATTGTTGTTCTCTTGCATAGGCAGAATTAACAGTGGCCTGTTTCCATGTCTGTCTGTTGTCAAAGCCTGTGCTGATCAGCTGGCCCCCATCTTCACCCGCATCTTCAATAGATCCCTGGAGCTGTGTGAAGTCCCATCCTGCTTCAAATGCTCCACCATTGTCCCGGTCCCCAAGAAACCTACCATCACAGGACTGAATGACTACAGACCTGTTGCCTTGACGTCT
>JBBJLR010031961.1:0-12567 GCA_037577145.1 Brachypetersius gabonensis
CACACACACACACACACACACACACACACACACACACACACACACACACACACACACACACACACACACTTTCTCTCATCTTCTAGTCTTTGATATTTCTTCAGTTCTCCTCACTTTCTAATCTACTGCAGAAAGCTACTATTGATAGTTCTGCAATCAGTCCTCTGAGTTTTTAATCCTGTATATCCACATTCAACACTGCACATACCTGCATAATAGCCCAGACTGGAATCCATGGAAACAGCATTTAGCTTGTTTGTTTGCTGCTGCTGAGAGCTGGAGTTTGAATAGAGCAGCACCCACCACTGGAGCTCATTTCCCATACCAAGATTTACCCTGGCTAGACTGTTCTTTGGAGATTTGTCCCTCCTAGAGGCAGTAGTTCTTCCTTTACTGCTAATGAGCTCCCAGCACAGCATTCCTCCCGGGCCTTTCACTGCCAGTAAACAGTGGTTTCTACCACATCTTATTCTGTTGGCCTTTACTAATAACGAACCTTAAAATGGCCCAGTCTGCTCTTACCTTGTTCTGTACAGGATTTGCTGTAAATCATTTTTTGTCCATCTGAATATTAATGTTATTGTCATTAGAAAGCCTTCCACACAGCAATGTGGTTACGACAAGAATTAAGTGTTGGTTCTGTGAGATAATGTTAGTTAAAGACATGAGAAATCAATTTCAGTGTCATCAGGAGGCTAAGACAAAAAAATGACTTTGTTGTGCACATACCTGTTTTTTTTTTTTTATATTTTCATGGATCTTTAAGACCATATAGACTCAAAGAAGATATCAGTGGGTTGATAACCTTCTAGAAAATAGTGTGCAGCCACTTTTCGTGATTTGTTTATGTCCTACAAACGTCCATTACATTAACAAATAATGTTCAGGGGAGACTTTGCCAGTCATTATATAAATAAAAAACTAGAACTGCAACAAAAAACTAAGCAAAAGAAAACAAAAAAACGATGTTATAAATTATTAATTAATGTCAAAGTGGTGGATGAAGTTTAGTAAAAATAAACATGCTCTTGGGAAGATACTACTTGAGTAAAGTTGAAAAAGTACTTGCTTGAGAATGCACTTAAGTACCAGAAATGAGAAAGCTTCGAGATTTAAATTTTAAATACTTAATGTATTTTTTCTTCGAGAAGTATTTTACCAAGAGAACATCAGCTTTCAAGTACAAAAGTACAGTATTTATTCCTCATTTCAGGGAAAAAAGTCTTTTAACTGGTTTAAAATGATTTTTGTGCATAGTTTGCATGAGCATATAACAGTATCCATTATATTTGTACATTATTTTCAAAGCCATCTACTCAATCAAATTTCAAAAGTAAAATTTTCATTGTTTTAATGAAAAGTTCAGCTTAATCATCATGTGACTAAAAATGAGATTCATTTATTTTTAATTTTTCAGATTTGTGCTCAGGCAAGCTCACCAAACCAAAACGAATATTTCAGATATGGACTATGATGGGTTAAGTGGGAGGGTAAATGAAGTTCTGTTCTTCCAAACTCCAAATAAATATTTGTTTAACCTTCAAGCATGCGGAAAGGTCTGAGCCCAGAGGCCAATCTCTTGAGTTCTGTTTAAAATCAACTACTCAGTGACACACGGTGCCCAGGAGTGATTGTGAATTCTGGCTCCGGGGTGATTGAGTCTGCCCTTGCCTAGCAACATTCCCTCACACATCGCTATTGTGCCAAGTGTGTTGCATTATTTTAGTCCAGTCTTTACATACGGCACATTAGTGCCTTAATATTACATAATACCGAGGTAAGGTTAACAAGCAAGACACTTAGACAAGTGAGAGATTTCCTGTAACAACATCATAGTCAACAAGTCCAGGCGGGACAAGGGGTCTTTAAGCATCCATGCTCTCAATTGTTAAGCCTTTCTCTGGAGTGTTCCATAACAGATCATTAACATCGTACCCATGCCCACAGCCATGGTTACTAGATCAGCTCGAATGCATTCTTCCTTTCTTCTTTGCTTTAGGTGACCTTTATCTTTTGAGTGCCTGAACAGTGCCCTCCTATTTGTGCTTTTTAAAGAGTGCCAAAAAGCTTTGCCATTAAGGAGCCCCCTTTGGTTCTGTTTCACTGTAAAAAAACAAACAACATTCTTAGTCAATATATGTGGAGAACCTATTTTAATCCAAGCCAGGAATCATTTAGGGACCCTTATTTTTAAAACCATATTAAGGCACTCACTGGGCATCAGCAGTGAGACCCATTATCACCTGTATAATGATTATTTCTAAACCAGAAACTGCACAAACATTTACAAGCCAAGCAAGTATTGCAAGTAGTTGGCTTGAACACATACTTCACATATAGGGGACTTTTAAAAAAAAAACAACCCACTTTTAATTAGTATGGAAATGTGACAGTTTATGGTCATTTATTAAACTGTAGTTTAAGGTCTTCAGAGTCATGTATCTTACTTACAGTAATTGAAAAGTTATTTTTAAATGATCTTATTTGACATCCAAATAAACCTTTTGTACATCTGCCTTCCTCTTTTCTCTCTCTCTTTCTATCTATCTCTCTATCCCTCTCTCTCTCTACCCCCCCCCTCTCTATCTATCTCTCTATCCCTCTCTCTCTCTCTCTCTCTCTCTCTCTCTCTCTCTCTCTTAGCCTTAAGTCTTTCTCATACATTAATTTGCATGCATTTACTCCCAGTCCACTGGCAGGTATTTTCATGCATATCAATAACACCCGCAGTTTCTCTCTCTCTTTCTCTCTCTCTCTCTGTTTTTCTCTCTCTCAGGTACTTTCTGTGGAAGCTGCTGACGGTGGTGTGTATG
This sequence comes from Brachypetersius gabonensis, assembly GCA_037577145.1. Classification (NCBI taxonomy): domain Eukaryota; kingdom Metazoa; phylum Chordata; class Actinopteri; order Characiformes; family Alestidae; genus Brachypetersius; species Brachypetersius gabonensis. Next base: position 2,814 of record JBBJLR010031961.1, read on the forward strand.
CAGGATGTGTGGTATGATGCGTTCACATGGCCTCTGTTGGTCTTCCTGCTGTCCTGCTGTGTGTACCCACTGGCGTCCAGCTGTGCCCACACGTTCAGCACCATGTCCACTCGCGCCCGCCACATCTGCTTCTTCTTCGACTATGGAGCACTCAGCTTTTATAGCTTGGGTAGGGTCACAAACACACACACACACACACACACACACACACACACACACACACACACACACACACACACACACACACACACAATATATGGACAAAAATATTAGGACGCCTGACCATTACACCAGCAGGGACTTTCATGACACTGCATTCAGATACTTTAATATGGAGTCCCACTTTGCAGCTATAGCATCTATAACAGAGAAGGTTCTTCCCCAAACTGTGCTTACAAAATTGGAAGCTTGGCGCTGTCCAAAATGTCTTGGTATGCTGAAGCATTAAGATTAAACTTAACTGGAAATAAGGAGCCTAGCCCAAACCCTGAACAACAGGTGTGTCTCAATACTTTTGTCCATATAGTGTAAGCACAAACACACTGCATATTACATGGTGTAGTCTGTACACTAAGAGCCAAAGTTCAGTACAGTTTGCATTCATCTTTACATCCAGCTGACTGTCATTCACACTTTTTAAGTAAGTAATAAGTATTGAGTATGGAAATGAACAGCTCATGAAAAATCTTTGCCAGCAACTGTCCTTTTTCACACCCACGTGTGGAACAGAATGTCTTTGTTTGTGTGTTCAGGTTCAGCCATCACTTACTCTGCATATGCCATGCCGGATGCCTGGGTGGGCAGTGTGTTTCACGTGTATTACATTCCTGTGGCTGTATTCAACACTGTTATCTGCACTGCCATGGCGTGCTACTCCAGGTAACATCACAGCAGCAGAATGTTTTATCATTCCAAGCATTGTGTGAAAAGGAATCTTTCGCCCATGCTCATGAACAAAAGATCTCTGTGAATTTCTAGGTAATATATTTCCCCGATCAATGGAACAACAAACTAAAGACACGTTAAATGTAGACTCCACATGAATGATATTACAGCCATATAATTTCCATCATTCCTTTTATTTATCTTTAAAAAGATGTTGTGATGATAAACAGTGATGTTGATGTATTTTATTTGTGTAAAAATGACACAAATCTGGTAAAACCAGAGTCTTTTTCAGTGTGCTTTTAATATAAATGGTTGAAAATACAGTAAGTTAAATAGTTTAAATCTATAAATGAAGCAGAACTCACTATACACACCTTCAGTAACTATTGTACTAGAAAATACAATTTATCTCAAAGAAACAAATGTTTCACAGCACTTATGGGATTTTCTAGGTGCACTGTAACCTCAGCATGACCAGATTTTGGCTCCATCAGTTGCGTTCTTAGTATGAGACATACGTACAGTAAATAGTGCAGGACTATTGAGAGTTTTAGAGGAGTTTTACTCTACTATGCAACCAGCTTGTGTTTACAATCAGTAATCTAAGCAGTTCAAGGAAAGAGGGACGTGGAAACTGTGGCCTTGTGTAGTTTCCATGTTCCATATTTACATGTGCTATGTAAAACATAGTGCAGTTATTTTTCTCTGAATCAGATTCATAGGTCTGTACGTGGTCTGGCAAGGGGGAGGAATGCCCATTAATAGGCCTGCAGAAATTAATTATATATATAATAAATAAATGAACTCTGTGGAGTTTTTTTTTATACTAATGATGTTTTAATTCAGATAATAATTCAAATCTATTAAACACATTCACATTTTTAAATTTAAAGTACAATATTTTTTTTAAAAGTTATGGAGGGACTTCCTGAATAGTGTAAAATCAAATGGCACTGCTCCTGTGAAAAGGGGTTAACTCGGACTCAGATGTCCAAGCAGTGTAAAGTATGCTGAGGCGTCTCTTAGGACAGCATGCGTAAATCTGCTGATTGCTGTGCTGCAGTGGGACTGTGCTAACCGCTAGTACCTGAATTTCTTCCTTTCCTCTGCTTAAGGCTTGGCTTGCCATTTCTCCACTATAACCATGACATCACAGAAAGGTAAAGTCCTCTCTTACACTACTTTGGCTACTGTGTGCACTATCAACTGCAACAGAATTCACTTTTCTTTTCCCTTCTGCTTTCTAGCATTTAGAGTAGTTTATTTGAGTTTGTGTGGGGAAACTGAACTGCACTCGACTGTTTATTGCGTAACTCACTTCAGAGTGTGATGCCTGGCTGGCCTCATTTAAATGCTTTAATCTGAAATCTTTAAGATGGATCTTGAAAGAGGTTTATCAAAATTAGAATCAGAAATCTTGCTTATGAATCAGGAAGTTGCTTATGCAGCCACAGCATAGTCACATAGAGACACAAAGACAGGAACAATATAAAATATAGAATAAGTCAAAATAAAACTATGAAAATACTCATAGTAAAAAAATCAGTATCAGTTTGGAATTTGTTTACGGCCCACATTCAAGACTGCAGTATCGGTATCAGAGGCGTCCCTACTTTTAATCCCACAAAAGCATTCTACTGTCTTCTAAAAAGGCTTAATTTACAAGCTTAAATTGCTTAGAAGTTTACAGAATAGAAACATATTTTTGTATTTGAAATGTATAGCAGACTCCTTTAAATCAAGATTAAAACGAATGTCTTGCACAGTTTTTACATCCACAGGAAAAACGCACCCTAATCCATTCCAGCAACTGACAACTGATACTCCTTCACGGTTACTTTTCTGTCATCAGCGGCTGTGTACATAGTACATAGTGATATGAGACAACGTTTCTTAATGGACCTCAGGGAAATATACAGCAACATATAACATTCAACTGAGAGCAGACTACAGACAGTAGACTGCAGACAAACAATAAACAGACTGCAACAGTAGAACATTCTTCTACTGTAATGAATGCTTCGAAGCAGATTTAGTGTTGACACTTGTTTCTGCACACCCTATAATATTCTCATGCATAAAACCGCTCTGTCATGTTCCTCTTTGGTAATGTTCTTTCAATCACAGATTTCCTGAGAGTCCCAAGCTGGGCAAGATGCTACGCATTTTAGCCTTCACCTACCCATACCTGTTTGACAACATTCCTCTCTTCTACAGGGTGAGTTTCACACCAAAGATAACGCCACTTTCTAAAGAATGGTCAAGAATGTTCTTCGTTCTCGATTAGCAAATGTACTCCATGATAAAAAAAAGAGAAATTTAAAACAGCAATGATCTCCTTCACTTACTCATTGGAGGACATGCCTGGCAAGTGAAGCTACAAGTGCTACCAGCAATGTTAAAGACTGCGCTTGAACACCTCTAATGTTCTTTCTGGCCTGAGTCCAATGAAAGTTACTGCAGATCCTGCAATACTCTGCACCCCCCTGTCAAACTTCATATCTCCAAACCAGAAGCTTTATAAGAGAAGAAAAATCTGTTAGGCAGATTGTTTCCTTTGGGCCGTTAATCATGAAATGTTTTCGTTTATAGAATTAAAGGTAAAGTAGACCTTCATTGTGAAAGCAAACGCCAGCACAAAACAATGTTATGTTTCAACACCATCTGAAAATGTCACAATTTGGACAAAATTGCTTGGGGAAGAATCCATGATGCCATAACAATTGCTCTGGCCACATTTTATATTTTGTTTAGAAAATTCATTAATTATGTATTTCAAAAGGTGCAGAAGTGTATTCTCTATAAAAGATGTACTTATTTCACTTACAATTTCAACTAAACCTGTAAGTTGACCAGGTACACCCCAAACTCAAAAAACTTTTCAAGAGAAAAATTTTAAAAACCTCAACATTAACAATTTGACACCATTCCTATTAGTTCTTCCATTGAAATATTTAGACAGGAAGATGGTGTTTTAAAATAAAAAGAGTAATGGTCTATGTGCTCTTGTTTCATTTTGCCGCCGACTTCAACTGTTGCTGTTTTATCAAAACCTTTTTTTTCCTCTAGATATTTCTGTGTGTGGGAGAAGACTGCACTACAAACGAAGCGAACTCTGTCCACATTTACCACACGCTGCTGGCATTCCTGACGGGATTCCTGTTCGCCACGCACCTCCCCGAGAGGCTCGCACCTGGACGCTTCGACTACATCGGTAAGGCGGGTGTCCACACTCAGAGCCCTGCTGTCTGTGTTTGCACAACAGTGAGCAGCTCAGGATCAGGGCATGCAGTGTGTGGGTTTAATACAGTTTGGTTTGTACTGAAAATATGGACTCTATAGTCATTGTCTCTCAGAGGCTGCTGTGATATAGCAGAACCCTGAAGTTTGACATTGTCCACCATGGTTTTTATTGATATTGAAAACATTTTATTTTATTGCTATCATAAGAATTTATCAGAGAAAATCTGTTAATGCAGCCTACCTTAAAAGTTTGATGATTAAAACTTTCTCCCCAGATTCCTTAAATCATCTTAGATCGAATGAATATATCAAACATCTCATAATGAGAATGTTTTAATATTGTAAAGTATTGAGGTAAATTGGTTGGTATCATGAAAGAATTGAATGTGTCATATTCTTCCTCTTGCCGAGTTATGGGAGAGAGTACAACTGGAATGAGAAGCAGAAAATCTATACTTGAAGAACATTATATTGATATTTGATAAAGCAGTCTGTCTTTTGATTAATCTTATTTTTCTGCCCAAATATTCCTTTAAAAATCTACTCTTACCCCAAAGACTGCTTTTTCAGTTTTGCACTGGAGCTACCAGGTGAATGTAGCTAATAAGTAGTGGAAGTATCATCACATGCTTCAAACCACTCGGACTGTCTTGCTCATGCGGTTTCTGACACTGCATGACATACCGATATAGATATATTCAGCCATCTTCAGAGCAGAATGTGGCATCACCAGTGATGCCTTGAAGACGGAGCCAAGGCTTAGTTAGGTTGAGTTGAAATATGATAGAACCATCACATCACATTTGATGAATGTTGCCTATCATGTTGTTTTAAAGGGATTTCTTTGCTGCCAGTTCTTTACACATCAGTTTCAAAAATAGGCCTTCAGCCAAAACTCTATGAGCTGTCCACACCACTAACTTCTTCTCCTTTGCTCACTTGACTGCCCCCTGCAGGCCACAGCCACCAGCTGTTCCATGTGTGTGGGATCATTGGCACACACTTCCAAATGAAGGCTTTAGAGATGGACATGGCTCTGAGACGGCAGTGGCTGCTGGCTCATGCTCCAGCTGTCACCTTCAGTAATACTTTGGGAGCCACCATGCTCTGCATTTTCCTCAGCCTGGGGATCATCTACCTCTTCAGTCGTCCTCTTCTTCGCACCGCGGCCTCCAGCAAAGGTTCCGGCATAGCGAGGAAGAGCTGCAGACATTAGCTAGACCTTCATGTGGCTCAGGGAGGTTTGGATCAAGTCCTACGGAGGGCTATGGAGGAAGAATGTTCAGTTGTTTTGGTTCAACATATTCATTAACAAAATGATCAAGGGCTTTAAGACTTTACTGAGATTTTTTCAGGTGGTATTAAACACTGGTCACTTTATTAGACACACTTAACTTGTAGATACACAGATATTGATGAGAGCTCATCTGCAAAGGTTGTGTTAGTCATTCTCTAGCCACTGTTGTGTGGTCAGTTTCTGACCAGAGGACCACCGATGGCTGGATATTTTGGGTTGACAGACTATTCCAAACCCAGAACAGGTGTTTAAAAATGGTGTACCAGAACAGCACTCTCTAACAGGCCACTCTATCACTTCTTTGCTGAAAGTGGTCCACCGCTTACATAATCTCTGATCAACAGTGATTCAGTGGTGGTCTTTTCACATTGAGGGACAAGATAGAGGCTGGCAGATAAACTGTGCAGCAACAGATGGGCAGCAGTTGTAAATTGTAAACATTCAGAGTGGAGCTATGGTAGGTGTTTCAGATAAAATGGCCAATGAGTAAAGGTACAAGCTACGTATGAAACTGGTGATTGACTTGAAATAGTACGACTATGCAGTGCCACATGCATTTAGACCTCAGGGGTTTATGTGAGCAAGCACATACACCATATGGACAAAAGTATTAGGACACCTGACCATTACACCAACAGGGACTTTAATGACTTTGCATTGAAATACATAGACTTTACTATGGTGTTGGTCCCTTTGCAGCTATAGCAGCTTCCCCTCTTCTGGGAAGAGTTTGGAGTGTTTCTGTGGGAATCTGTAGAGCATTTGTGAGGACAGTCATGCTGGAATGGAAAAGGTTCTTCCCCAAACTATGTCCACAAAGTGGAATGGTATTGGTATGCTGAAGCATAAAGATTACCCTTCACTGGAAATAAGGGGCCACCTGAATTCAATAATTAAGAGGTGTGTCCTAATACTTCTGTCCATATAATGTATGTATGCACAAATATGGATCCACATGCTTGTGTAGATGATCTTATGGTATTCAGAGCCAGAAGAATGATGGCTTGCATCTTATGAAACACATGACCATAACAGACCTCAGACATACAGTATGGTTATACCACAAACAGCCAAATACCACGACATCGCAGCCAACATACTAATCATTATAAAGCCAAATACCACAATACAACAGCCAACAAGCAAAAAGTTAAACCAAAGTGAACGTAATAAAGACTATCATCAACACAGATGTACAATTTCCGTTAAGAAAATGCAAAGGAGGAGTTGTTTTGTATATTGTGACTTTGTTCACTTTGTTTTCTGTCTTATGCTATTTATGACCTGTTAATATAATAAACTGTATTGATACAGAGTTCTATGATGATTGAAGAGACCTAACCAAGGGAATACATGATGCCAGGCTGACATCTAGAGGCTGGTTGTGGTTCATGTTGTATTGTGTACTTTATGAGACCACTATACCTCTAGGAAGTCTGTGTAGGACACGTGCCTTTTGAAAGCACAAGCAAAACGTGGTTACTGCATTTTTGCCAACCTTAAATATGATTCTGCACGGGGGAATTCACAAAAACGTTCTTTCATAGTAACTTGCTGGCAAATGTCCCATTCAACCGAATGAGAAGCTGTAGCAGACATTTAATGTTTTTACTTTGCATTAACATGTATGTCCAGACTGTACATGGATATACTTTGGCCAAGTGCCATACATATTAAAATCAAACGTGGCTAGTTTGACCGAGAAGATCTGATTTTACTTTCCTGGGATAAAAGCACATCAACACATTGGTATTTCCACTTTACCTCTAGTTTAAACAGGTGTGTGACTTTTTATACCTGTCACACTGGACACTTGGGGTGTTTTAACTTGGTTTTGGAATAAATCCAGGGTAAACACTGCCCACCTTTTCTTCTGCCAGGATTTTTAAACAGTGGCCTCACATGACTACTCACAGAAAGTAGTATCAGTATATACAGTTGCTCTGGATGTGGTCAAGAGCTGTCTGTGACCACCTCCTGGTAAGGTTTGAGTGGTCTGATCATTAACTGATAATGCCAGCTGGGTGTGTTTACATCTGTCTTTTCTTGTAGTTAAGTGTAATCTGAATGTGATTCCTGTAATGACTGAAAATACATGTTCATGCAAGGCGTAAACAGCTGCTTTGTTCAGAGCCTCGGTATAAATTCATATCATTTCCAGTTTAATATGTTACGTTGCTACAGCTGTTGCAGTATTGCTGTAACGTTTAAACCAGTTAACATGAAGCTTTCATGTGCATGCAAACTGATATTCCTGAAATGATGAAAAAACACTTATAATTTTAATTGTAATTGGCAAAAACAGGTTGAATGAGATTTTCTGACAAGTATCCTGTAAGTGTAAGTGTCCTGAGAATGAAACCTGCTAGATTACAAACAAATGTACAAGAAGCAAATGAATGGGCAGGTTCAGGTAAAACACAGCCTCAAAAATGGTCATTCAAAAGTTCTTTTGTAAAGTCAGTAGTTCTACATAGAACTTAGAACACTCAAAGAACCATCTGAATGCACAATTATTTTTCTGCATAAACGAAAAACCTGTTGTCTTTTTTTTTTTACCAAAAATAGTAAATAGCAAAGTAAAAAAAACAATTTTTTTGTCACTGTCAGAACAAAAACTTGTTAATTTCCCCTTTTGGCGAGAGCAATAATATAACCTCCATTGCTAAGAGTGCAGGAGAGTGACACATAAGCAATAGGCCCCAAAGGAAAAAGCCATTATTGGCCTATTATAATAAACTGGAGATTCTTAAAGTGTCCCAAAGCACCTGAATTTACCCACAATGTGGATGTTATTCAAATATGTATAAAGTATTTTATTTTAACTATTCTCGTATTTCTCATCATGTTTTTTTTTCAGAATCTATCCCAGGGTTAGCCACTGTATGATGAAATGCAAATGTAATTCAAGAGACAACTGAAAACACATGATGTCCAGTGGTCTCTCTCTCTCTCTCTCTCTCTCTCTCTCTCTCTCTCTCTCTCTCTCTCTCCCCGTTTGCTGTGTACACACACAAAGATGATGATGTTTGCTCCGTATTCTTTCCTCTGTTGACAGACGATGAGAAATGTCGAAGCAAGCGGAGACGCTCAAACACAGGCGCACACACGCCAGCGTGTCTGTGTGTTTTAACGCCCTGCTGAGAAAGTCTTATTGGCTCAGATTAACTGCTCTTTCCTGCCCATTGTGACACATTTAAAAGGTGCGATGACAAAAGCGGCAGTGGATCCTTTTATGGGAGTGTTTGTACGTGTCACTTTATTTGAACACACTTAGGGCAACAGAGCCACAGTGTGTACAATCAGATGAAAATAAATCTTCTCAGATCAAAAGCAGAATTAAGTCCTTATCTTTGAGCTCTGCTGCCTTGGTTTGTAGGAATAATGTCTTCATGGAAAGACAAACACAGAACCTGTTTACCTCTGTGATTCTGTGTGAAGGTACTTTTCTTTTCATGATCGGCCAATATAGTGGGATTAACATCGTGACAGAGTCGAAGAAACACAAAGTCAACCCTGCAGTTTAGACAGTATAGAGTGTTGTCCTGTTTAACCCTCTGCACTGGACAGTCGTTTACAGCTGATCAGCCACAGTATGTGAAAGCTACTCGTCAAACTGGGCCTTCCTTCTCTGGTTATTGCCCAAGGAGGAAAAAGTAAAGGCACTACATACATACACTGGAGGATTTGGTCAGTAACTTGTAGTGTAAATACGAATTTTGATCTTGCTGTAGAAAAAGCTGAACTTTGATACCTGGGACCCGAAGGTAGTCGTCAGAACTGTTAAGTGGATACTTAGGACCAGAAACTCATCATATAATCATAAGAATTTCCTAACAAATAATATTCAGCCCTTCAATTAATTTCGAATACTTTCTGCTACAGATCAGACAAAGTCATAATAAATAGCGTTAAGCTTTAGCCTTCATAAATTAATCCAAGAGCAGAGATGTTTAAGTGCTATATATACAGTATTCTCCATATATATGAAAATTTATTTCATACACATATACACAACATATGGCACATATGATGAGAAAATAAATGAATACATGAAACAACATTTGTGTACATTTAAAGGACTGGTTACTTGTCCTAGAAATGCAAATAAAAAGGCTTAAAAGGAAGACGACAGAACTGATGACTTGCTGTAATATGAGTGACCAGCAGATGGCGACAACAGACTACACTACGATTGTAGGGAGCCTCCCCTGAAGATTGAAATTTAAAGTGATCTGAAGGTATTGCAGTTATAATGACTGGAACATCATGAACACTAACCATACATATGTAAAAATGTCTACCTGCTCCTAAATGCCCATATAT
>JBBJLR010031998.1:0-10811 GCA_037577145.1 Brachypetersius gabonensis
CAACTGTTCCACTCTCAGTTCTACACTTCAACTGTTCCACTCTCAGTTCTACACTTAAATTTACCAGAAAATTCAAGCTATCAGTCTTTGTTTAGTTTAGTTTAACTGTGATGTTGATTGTTAATGTTACAGAGAACTTTAGTTGCTCAGTGTTGGACGCCTGTGTTCCTCCACTGTGTGTGTGATGACGTCATCAAACGACTCGTCGACTCCGACTTTGACTGCCGACTAGCTGACTTGAAAAAAATCTGGACTCATTAAAGCCCTAATACACAGAGGTTGGTGTTAAGCTCATGTTCCGATACATATATTCCGAGTGCCCGTTTCTGCTCGATGAGAGACTGCAGCATGTAAAAAGTGCTGCTCCAGCGGGTCGGTACGTCCTGTTGGAGTCTTTTTACAGGCTGTTTGAGCTGTTTTAATGTCCTCTATTTCTAAACATGCTAAAGCGGAATGTTTGAAATGTCCGACTATTTTACCGGCAACTGAAATGGCATCAGAAACACTCCGCTGAGCAAGAAGGCCTCGGAAACCAACGTCGTCTACAACGGACAGTGGCTGGTCATCAAGTGCAATGAACTCAGTGCTTTTGTTATATTTGTTGCTCTCTGACTATCTCTTGGCATCTTTTCTCATCTCTGTAATGTTTCTTTTAAAGTAGGCTGCTGGGTTCCGCGGCTGCTGGTAGCCTTTATAAAGTCGCTGTATTCTTTTTTATGTTGGTGTTTTATCAGGTTAGGTTACTAGTATTTAAGTTAACTGACGTCATTTCTACTCTTGATAAAGTGACAGAGCAGAGCTTACAGTCTGCTTTGCTGTTGCCATCATCATTGATTTTGAAGTATTTCCAGACCGCTGACATTTTCACCTTTACACACAGAATTTTTCTACAGTAACTTCCTCAACATTGCCCCCACGTGCCGACTGAACTTAACTACATCATATTTACAACTTGTGGTATCGGTAGTAGGTATTGGAGAAATTTGGTCGAGTACGAGTAACAGCAACTGAGCATGGTATCGGGATCGGTGCATCTCTAATTAAAATGCTCAGTTCAAGCAAATTCTTTAAAAAAAAAAAAACATGTTGGAATGGAAATATCGCATTTCATTCTTTTATGCATAGACTAGTTACCAGCAAATTCAATGCAGAAAAACATTAACACTATAAAGGCCAAGTTTTTACTTACTTATCGCATGTGATATCGCCATGGCAACACTCAACAACATTATCGAATATCGCATGTTTTCCTAATATCATGCAGCCCTACTTCACACCCACCATCATATACACCTACACATCTTCACACATACATTTACATTAACATTTATCCAAAGCGACTTCCATTCCAGTCTTGCTCAGGGACCCAGTGGTGATTTGCTGAAGGTAGGATTCTTGGTCCGGAGGCAAGTATCCTACCCACTGAGCTACCTCCTCCCCTCCACCTTCACATACACAATCGTACACCTTTACCCACACCATCATATACAGAGGGTTCGCAAAATCGCTAGCCTGGCGTCCCGAGGCTATTGTGTCTTCCAGTCAGGCTACCAAAATCTCTCTCAGCCCTGTCAGTCGGGCTATCAGAGGAAGGAAAAATATACGTCAATGCTTTTGGATTCTTTTGCAAATGTAATTATTTCATTTTCGGGCTTCAATGAGCCACTGTCACTATGTAAAATATTGAAATCGTGTTTGAATTCGTACGTGTTTTCGCACAAACTGTGTATTAAAGGGTGACACGAAAGTACATTTTTAAATCTCTCCCGTCCCACTCCCACAAAGAAATCCCATCCCATCCCATCCCAATCCCATAAAAAAACGGGGGAAAATCGCATTCCGTCCCAATCACAGAAGAATGACTCCCATTCCCCTCCCACTCCCGTGTTGTTTTTTTTGCTGGAATCAGTCAGTTACAGTAAAAAAATAGAGTACAGATCACAGCATGCCCAGCTTAGTTAAAAATCCAACATGTAATTTATTTTATTGAACTGAGAGTCATCTTAAAAATGCAGTGTTTCATGTTGAATTTTATGCAAATCATCCACCCAAACACCCCCCCCCCCCCCACACACACACACACACAGACAGACAGACAGAGAGTAGTACTTAATCGGTTGTCTACAAGTCTTGCAACTGGTGTATTGTGTTTTCACGCCATAATTCTCAATGTGTAAAAATTTAGTTATTTCAGACCGCCCAGAAATATCTGCGAGCACAAGTGACGCATTATTTTCAGACAGTAGTCGTTGAAGCATAGCTTTCACGCCTGTCTCCATTTTGGTTAAGATTTTCGCATCTAAAAAGTGCGTGAAGAAGCGCTTCTTCTCTTACATTATTGGTGGTTGGGACTATCGCCACCTACTGTTACGGGTGTGTGGAGCACCCCATTCACTTCACCGGCTACACACAGCAAACAGGAGGAGAGCATAAAGAGACAGGATGACTAGTATTGAGTTCAAAATTAGTTTATTTATTTAAAAGGTATATTTCCGTGTAAAGTTATCATAGTGTTTTTACGATTCCCAGCCCCGATCACGTTATTAATAGTGATTTTGTTTCTGTTCAATCAGAACCAAATATTTGAGTTGATGATTGTAATTTTATACAGTTGTTGTAATTTGTGTTTTAACAATTTTTTTGATTGATGTTTTGTTTCCTTTACAATATTATACATTAAAAATAATCTTGTTTATATTCGGGCTACTCAAATTTTCTTTGGGCTACCAAAAACTGAAGAGTGCATGCCCGCAGGGCTACCAGGGATTTTGAAATTTTACACCTTTACATACACCTACACACCTTCACACATGTCGTACCCAAGTATTAGATCCGTGTCTCAGTGTGATTTCTTAGGATCGTAGAAGATTAATGAAACCACACCGTCTGTAGAAGCCATAAGACTAGATCAGAGTGCACTCCAGGATGTGTGTGTGTGTGAGAGTGAGCGTGAGCGTGTGTGTGTGTGTGTTTGGGGGTGTCTGAGGGGAGTACGGGAAATCCATTTAATTCACATACACACAGATCCCAGGGCATTACTGTGGAGAAAGAAGCCCAGGCAAACCGCTTTACCCCTTTAACACGCTTCAGTGGACTGGGCCATTTTCCCATTACACTCTCTCTCTCTATCTGCAAGGTCACTATAAGCTCCCTCGCCCCATCAGAACAACTGCATGGGAGACACACCAGTAACTGATCTATAGTAAGGCTGTCACGGCTGCTAGATTAAACCTGATTACCCAATTAAAATGGGGGAATAACCTGTTACCTATTCTATAAATTACTGGCTGACAAGTGTAATATTCTCCTGCTTGTCTCCTTTAGCTCATTTCCAGTCCAGTCCCTGAACCGGACCAGTTTCAGAGGAATGTTTCTGTTGGTTAAGACACACAGTGACCTACGTATGAATCATTCAAGCAGAACAAAGAGCCTCTAACTGGAGTCCTGAACCAGTGAAGAACCAGGAGCAGATGATTCCAGATGATCAGGCGGTGATCAGTGTAGTGGTGGTGCTGAATGCTGAGTGGGTGGGGCTCCTTTATCTAGTATTTATAGACTCTTTGTGGCTTGTCAGTAAAACATTTGTCCCCATTTATTCAAGTTAATCTGCCAAAGAGAAGAAGAGAGATAAATGGGAGTAATATAGTAATGTTGATTCTCCCTCTCTGTCTCTAACACTCCAGTGAGTGCACACATCAAATAAAGCCTGGAACCATAATACAACAGTGTGGTGGGAACCAGAAATTCATGTTTAAACAAAATCAGTGGCGGTATTTCAAAGCGACCTGGTTAACAATATAGAATATTTCGTTGTACTTTCATTTCACGGTATTCAGGTTAACAATATTGTATATAAGGAATGTGATTATATTTATTAATACTGATTAGTATCATACAAGTACTATGGAAGGAGCGATGACAAAGGGGAAGGAAAGACTTAAAGAATTAAAGAAAGGAGGAATTGGACCATCAGCAGGGGGTGTGTGTGTGTGTGTGTGTGTGTGTGTGTGTGTGTGAGAAAGTTCGCGGCAGCAGACGGGCCCTCAGGGAAGAAGAGCTGGAGTCTCAGGAGGCAGTACGGACACGACCTGTTAGTGTTGGAAATTGATCCTGTTTAATTCTACAATTTGCTACAAGTGAGTCCTGAAAGATCTTAAGTTCGACTGATCCAATCCAGCATCCCCCGTCTGGAAACGCAGCTGTGTGAGAAAGTATTAACACCCACAGCAGCACCGACTCTCCAGAGTTCAGCAGGAACCAGGCAGGAACCAGGACCAGTTTAGAACCGGTTCTCCACACACATCCTTGCTGTTCACTGTTATCACAATAAGTCGACTGACGAGCTCAAACAAAACTACAGCTGATTCATGTGGATTCTCCTATTAGTTATAGACTGGAGTTGGTGCAACAGAAGTTGACAAATTCTCGCATTTCCACAGAATTCATTTTGCAATCTGTTGCCCCATCCTACCTGTTCGTTTGTGCTCGTCAGTCGACTTATTGTGCCTTAATTTACATTTACAGCATTTGGCTAAGGCTCACAACTGTTTCTTAAACCTGTAAAACAGCTTAAATTCACGTCAACTATTTAACCGAAATACTGCACATTCGGTGCACCTACACAACATCTGTCAAATAATAACTAGCCAACACCTGCCCAACAATACCAGAGCAACAGAAGCCATAGAAAAGTCAAGAGAAGAGAAATGAAGTTTTGTTTCCCCTGAAGGTAGTGTCTGTATAAACTGTGTGTTTAATAAAATACCTGTGCGCTTTCAAAGTTCTCAATGTCTCGTTTTAAACGTCAGGGCCCTCGGAATTCTACAAATAAAGTGTGGAGCTACTTTGAGTCAGTTAACGGTGTAAAAATAGTGATTTATCTGCACTGGCTGTGTGACGCCCCAAGTGCTAGCATTATCAGCCTAGTAGAGCTTTGAGGTTAGCATCGGCTAAAAGCGCTGTGTTTCGGAATGCAGGGGGGAGAATGAAGGTGGGCTACTCGACAAAATGTGATACTCGTCATCATGTTTCAATACACCCCAGGCCCATTTCACACCAAACTTCTCCTTTAATACTTTCTCACACAGCTGTGTTTCCAGACGGTGGATGCTGTATTGGATCAGTGGAGGACGGAGCGCTGCTCTGTTGATCAGAACATTTGTAGCGATGCTCCTCCCTCATTATAGAAACCCAAACTCAGGACACAGTTTAGATCCTTATTTCTCCAAAACACCTCAATAAAATCACTGCTGAACTTCTACAGCTTTTCATGCAACAAAATAATTTTCTGCACTAGGTTATGGAGAACACGATCAATAAGAGTATCAATAGTACTGATAAGCTGGATCAGTACTGATATGATGAATTGGGGTCTTCACGAAATCCAACAAAACTCTAAAGTATTTTAATCTTTAAGCATTAAAGACCCTGATTGGCTGAGCCGTTTATATAGGGCCCATATTCGACATTTTTCTTCAGTTTATATTTGTTTGTGTACCAAAATATAATTTATATAAATCATAGTTCATTCTCATATCACCCTGTTCCGACCTCCGCTCATTTCTTACAATTCAGGGCTCGCAAAATGGCTACCAAAATCTCTATCTATCTCAGCCGTGCCTGGCGGGCTATCATAGGAAGGAAAAAGATGTGTGAATGCTTTTGGATTCTTTCGTAAATGTAGCTGGGTGAGTATTTCATTTTCGGGCATCGATGAGCCACTGTCAATATGTGAAATATTGAAATCGTGTTCGAATTTGCACATTTTTTACTTTCACTTTGCGATCCCACAAAAAAATCCCATTCCAATCCCAATCCCAGAAAAAACTGGGGGAAAACCCCGTCCCAAACCCAGAAAAATGACTCCCATTCCCTGCCACTCCCATGTTGTGTTTTTTGGCTGGAATCAGTACAGAGTACAGATCACAGCATGCCCAGCTTAGTTGAATAAAAATCCTAAATGAATTGTTATTTTATTGAACTGAGAGTCATCTTATGATGACACAATGCAGTGTGTTTCATGTTGAATTTTATGCAAATCATCCATCCATCCATAAACACACACACACACAGTCTGAGTAGAACTTAATCGGTTGTCTACAAGTCTTGCTGCTGGCGTATTACGTTTTCACGCCATAATTCTGTAAAAATTTAGATATTTCAGACTGCACAGAAATATCCGTGAGCACAAGTGACGTATTATTTTCAGACAGTAATCGTTGCAGCGTAGCTTTCACGTCTGTCTACAGTTTGGTTATGATTTTCGCGGCTAAAAAGTGCGTGAAGAAGCGCTTCTTCCCTTACATTATTGGTGGTTGGGACTATCGCCTCAACTAGTATTGAGTTCAAAATTTGTTTAATAATTTAAAAGGTATATTTCTGTTTAAAGTTATCATAGTGTTATTACAATTCCCGGTCCCGCCCACTCCCGCTAACATTTTTTCCAGTCCCGTCCCAATCACGTTATTAAGTTTCTATCTCTCCATCTATCCAAGAACTGGGCGGGGCTAAAATGCTCTAGCCTGAATAAGATTATTTAAATAAATGTGTTGGTTCTGTGACATCTGATGTTTTGCAGCTTAGTTTCCATACATGGACTGTATGGATGTGGGAGTAAATATTTAGACTTTAGCAGTATTTACATACAACAAGTCGAGGACAGTGATGACATGGGTCCTTTAATATATAATATGTAGCTGTATAATCTCAATACTAATATTCTGCGCACATCATGCCAGCACTCCTGTTTATATGGGCCTGTGAATACATTTCATTTTTGGATTTTTGTACATTACTAACAGATAGTAATATCAATGCAACGACTAACACAATACTACAATATCTAAAATAAATTTTTAACAGCAGAGTTTAATTCTTATCTTTTTTATGTTAATCAAAATCTATGATTGACAGGCCTGATCAGAGGTTAAAACTGACTATGTAAATCTAAAGCACAGAAAAATGTGTTTGAGAGGGCTTTGGTTGTGATTCTGATCTGAGACTTGTGCCAAAATTACTTAAAAAGTGGAATGATGACAGATCAGGAGATCAGTCTTTCACAAACGCTGCTTATCTGTGTTAAAGGTCATCCTCCTACACCTTACTGACTGGTTTAATCCCTCTTCATCCCTCCTTCTCCCACCCCTCTATTCTTCGACTACAAACGCAGTTAACAGATCAAAAGCTGAGATCTTTTCTACAAAAAAATTTTAATTCAATAAGCTTCTTGGATCAACTCAAACTATTTGAGCTTTTTTTTTTTTGAGATGTTATTATTAGTGGACCTTCTCCTTTGCATTAACCCCTGGAATTAATTCCTCATTTTTTCTACGTTCATGGAAATACACCATAAAAACAAACCATAACGTACACCTTTAAAGATATAAACACAGTTTATTTTGACTTGCACTATATATTTCCTCCAGGATCAATCAAGTTTTCCGATTTTTAAAGCATAAGCCAAAATAATGACTACACATGGACTGCATTTGAGGTCCTGGGGTCTTCATTCAGGTGCACTTGTCTTACTGTGGTGTAATAAGACATATGCAATGCAAAAAAAAAAAAGATCTATTATCTTTAATTTACTGTAAATGTTCATATAAATTCATCAGAACCAAATATATATATATATATACACCTTTCAGTATTAAAGCCTGATTTAGAACAAAGAACACTCTAATATGCATTCTTCAGTTATTTTTATGTGAGGCCCAGTAACCGAGGGCGTATCGATTCAGTCGACACAATAATCAGTCTGATAGATGATTCAGGACTGAAGTTCAATTCACTCAATATTTTCAACAAAATACTCTGAAAACAGTTCAATATTCTCAATATTTAGTGCTGCGGTCAAATTTAAATTAAAATTTTACTATAAAATCCTCACAGGTCACTCTGAGTGAGAATCCAGAGTTCCAGACTAGGACTGAGTAATCTGCAAAATGCACATTTTAATATTTTTTGCATTGTTCAAACAGGCAAGCAGTTGAAATTAGGGTTCATGATTTGGTTCGCTTCATGCTGGTTTATCACTACAAACAATGTAGAGACATGAGATCATTATTAATAGGACACTTATTCTCCACAGTGCAGTCACATCGTTGCACTGCGAGATCATATTTTGATGCATTTAAACCTGCAACCTCTGTATTTCTATCATTGTAATTCAGTGAATGCGAGAATAATATCCAACCATGAAACTAACACTCAATATATATTGTACAAATCTACTCAGCAGTCCACAAAGGAAGTGTACAAAGCTCTCTCGTAATAGAACAAGGGAGCAATGTGCAAATGGATGATAATGCAACACAAATTAATTATTTGTTCCTCAATTTCTCATCCCAAAAAGGTTGCCTAATGAAAATGTGTGAAAAATATATTTTACTATGATTCCCTTCCACAATCCACACCTCTTTGTTGCTGTGCTCAGAGCTCGGTCATGTGCGTCTGCCTGGGCGAACGACAAACCGTTGAATTTGATGAAGAAAGGACAGTTTTGTCTGTCATTTCACACCATCTCTACGTGCAAAACCTGTGCCTTTCTTAGCAGTGGGTCTGGAAATGACAGAAACTGTTCATTAGATACTTTATGTGACTAGACAGAACCAAACCCCGGTCACAGTGGCACATATACATACTGAAATGTTTCATTGCATCTACTTTTTTAAAAGAAGTGCTTTTATTTCACACAAGTCCTGTGTGTTATATACAGGTTCATGCTGAGAGCAGGATCTGAAAATTCTGCAGCTTCTGCAGATCTACTACAGTTTGAAATAATGTCATTTAACTATCTGCTTTTTATACCTGAAATAAATGCACAATTAATGCAAGTTGAAGTCAATAAGTCCTTAAAGGTCAACGTTTTATCTCCAGGTTCATCCTGACAGCAGGATCTGCGAATTCTGCAGTGTTTCCTCACAAATGTTACAGAAATGGGAAAACCTCTAGCAAACAAGGGATTCGTCGAAGCGACAGAAATAAATATGCCAAATGTAGAAGCGATGACCGAGAACATTTACCGAGTGTGGGTGGGTTGGTGTGTGGCAGACTGTGTACGGAGACACCCTGAGTGTGTGGATTTTTTGGGTGTGTTTCTCTGCAGGGCCCGGACCGAAGCAGCGAGCTGGCTGAGGCCGCTCTGCCCGCGCCCTACCCGGCTGCAGCCTCAGCCACAGCCCGGGGAGCCTCCGGGGCCCTTTTTTAGGGTGGGGAAGGCAGTACAAATCCAGTCGACATATGAAAGCATTCCGCAACCATACATGGAAGATGTAGAAGTAAAAAAGCCCTTTATATGCACAATAAAAAGTGCAGAGGGGAAAAAACGTGTAATACAGATATGGCAACCAAAAAAAAAAAATCAGAACCTAATTTTCTGCCAAGAGTGGTCCAACATTTCCCCCTCTTCCAGCATTGCCATAGCCCGCTTATCCAGCCGGACACCCCAGTAGCCCTCCAGAGAGGCGTATTTCACTCACAGAAACGAAAAGTGACAAATATACAGCCTGGAGTTGTTCAAATTAACCCCGAAATGAAGGCGCTGCTCCGTAAAGTGGGTCAGTGAACACGGTTCGGGTTGCTAGGTAACGTTAGCAGCCACCTAGCTAGCATAATACAATCTGCTTCGGGATCATTTTACAACAAATAAAAGACTAAAGAAAGCTCTTTCTTAGGCTTAAACGAAAGCACGGGCTCTATTAACCCCCTTTTTAATAAAGTGAACAAAAAACTAAATTATACTCAATAAAAGGAATGCATCTTTGAAGTTTGCCGTGTGAAGCTAATGTCAGTGGTGATAGCACATAAAGGCTCACATTTGGATTCCCACTTATTTTCATATTATTTGGAATCTTAAATGATGAAAATACGATCATTTATAAAGAAGTATAAATGTGTGTTCAAGCTGTTAGCTGGTAGAATCTACTGTGAAGTGTTAGCTTGCTGTCAAGATAGCTTAGCTTAGCTTGGTTAGCCATTTTTTCCAGACAGTAAAAAATGTATAAAATGAAAACAACTCACCTGTCAGTTTGTGCTGTCGGTCTGTTGCTGCTCATCCAGGGGTAAGAGACGGGAAATGTTTTCAGGTGAATCAGAAAAATGGATTTAATCAGTGGTTTTGGTTCTTTGGGTGGTACTCGGAGGAGCTAGCATGCTAACTGATTAGCTGTACAGATTTGAGACCAAAATATCAGGAAAACCCTCTTCTCCTGAGCAGACAGTCTTCTCCAAAGGGAGAAAAACAGTGCCCCTACTCTCTTCTTATTTTCTATGTGACTTTAACAACTCGTTTACCCTCGATAAGACCGTTCTGCTCCGATTCTCCCGGGGCTGCAGTTAGCACAAAGCTAGCCTGGCTCCCCGTTTAAAGCAGTTCATTTTCCGTTTCTCCTCCAGCAGCACCAGATTAGCCCGCCTCCTCTAATCCCATTTGCAGCCTTTACCGATCAGTCGGATCACAGAAACCAATAAAACCTCCAGATCAGAGTCCTGGACAAGAGACCAAAAAAACCTCCAGATCAGAGTCCTGGACCAGAGACCAACAAGACTTCCAGGACAAAGTCCTGGATCAGAGACCAACAAGACTTCCAGGACAAAGTCCTGGATCAGAGACCAACAAGACTCCCAGAACAGAGTCCTGGACCAGAGACCAACAAGACTCCCAGAACAGAGTCCTGGACCAGAGACCAACAAGACTCCCAGAACAGAGTCCTGGACCAGAGACCAACAAGACTCCCAGAACAGAGTCCTGGACAAGAGACCAGTAAGACCTCCAGAACAGAGTCCTGGACAAGAGACCAGTAAGACCTCCA
>JBBJLR010032008.1:0-12564 GCA_037577145.1 Brachypetersius gabonensis
CTTTTATTTCCATTAAAAGACTTGGCATCCTTTTGTTCCTAAGACATTGCCCTGTCGTTATTTGTATAGATATCCAAATTCATATTGAGATCTGATGTATCTAATGTGTTTCTTTAAAGTGTTCCTTTAATTTTTGTGAGCAGTGTATATAGATATTTGCACCAATTCCACTGCAAGTTCTTGAGATGACCATGCCACTGCTTTGACTGGTACTGATTGTAACCGTGCAGTTTTGTGCCAGTCCAGCTGAAGAATCCAGATTTATCGTCTATATATTTTGGATATTTCTACACTATGTATAGTTCTACATTGTGTAGAGCTCTACCCCGTTTAGTGCAACAGGCTGGTAGTCTTGAACTAAGAATCTGGGCCATAACCAGTAAGTTTTCAATTGTACCTGATTAGTTTGTTCAGCTGTCTTTCAATCAGTGTTTTGCCATGTTTCTTACTTTTATATCCAAGACGGATACTTTATTTAACCCTCTGAGGTCCGAGGCCTTTCTGGCACTTTGAGGCAATTTGCTACACTTTTACATTTTTAAGCATTTTATCTCACTAAAAACATCAATGCCTAAGTGACACATATTGTTATATTCTGGAAAGCCTCAGCTATAATAATATGTGAGTAAAGTGAATGTAATAAAATTAGGGTTTTTTTTAAATATTGTGTAAACATGACATGACAAAAAAACTATTTTTTACATTAAGTTTGGTATCATACTTCTACCACTACTGTGTATCCATAAAAGGATGTATGACTATCTGCACTGATTCTCGTGCGAGTTTTTGACCAGGGTGCTGCAGTGATGGTTACTGATTGGAACGGTGCAATTTTACAGTTAAACAATCCTGATTTATGGTCTATATGTTTTGGATATTTCAACATTGTGAAGAGTTCTGTAGTGTCCTTTAGAATTCTGAGCCACATCCGGTCAGGTTTCTTTTGTATCATATAAACATTTACATCTATGGCATTTAGCAGACGCTTTTATCCAAAGCGACTTTCATCAACTTGGGGTTAAGGTTCTTACTCAGGGACCCAGTGGTGGTGTGCTGAAGGTAGGATTCGAACCCATGACCTCTTGATCCAGAGGCATGTATCCTACCCACTGAGCCACCTCCAGCCCCATATAAACATTCAGTCGGGTTGATCCAAATGTTTTTCTGTAAAAGAATATATGGATATTTGCTCTGATTCCAGTGCTGGTTCTTGAGATGCTGGTTCGGGGTGCTGCTTTGACGGCTCCTGATTGGAACGTTTTGAAGCTTTTGGAGAAGCTCCTGTTCTTTTTTATCTCCTTCCTGGCGTTAGTCACTTAATATAATAGCTGCTGTCTGCAGTAGTGGCGTCTTTGTAAAGAGTGCCAGTCAAGCCAACAGAGTCGTGCGAGAATATTTCGCCATTCCTGTGATGTTAACGTCTTTTGAACATTTTTAGCTCTGCTGTGTGTTTGAGCATGCTGTTCAGCTCCCTCTCTTCACCCCAAAACTCTCTCTCTCTCTCTCTCTCTCTCTCTCTCTCTATTCTCTCTCTCTCTCTCTTGCTTTCTCATCCACCCCCTCACTTCTTCTCTGCCTGCAGTGGATCCCTATTCTCTCATCTCTGAAGAGTCTAAAAATAATAGATGTGTTGAGAGGTGGGGGGTGCAGATGCAGAAAAAGAAATACTGGGCTTCTGTTACGCAGCATTTTTAACCTATGAAACTTGTAAACCAATATACATCATTTAATTAGAACACACGTGTGCTGTCACACGACGCTGAACATGTTTCCCTTTAGTTTATGATGACTGGTCCATTGTACATTAACAAACTATATGAGAATGACATCATCCTGTGACGTGCTCTATGAACAATATGTGTCATTATGTGCATTAAAAATATTGAAAACATGTCAAAACAATCATAATATTTACAAAGGCACAGAGACCAACACCCCCAGGGTTTATCATGGACACGAGAAGTGGGTTTATTGGTCTACATATTGTAAACATCTTTAACCATGATGTTTATTGATCAGTGTCCACTGAGTCTCCGACTGAGGCTGTTGCCTCTGGTTGGTTTAACCCTTGTATGGTGTTTGGGTCTGTGGGACCCATATTAAATTTTTATTAAAAGAAAAATGAGTAGCATAATAATTCATAAATGTGATCTAACAAAGGCAAAGGGCAAATATTAATTATATATGCTGTTCTAATGGCTTGTAATTGGGATGAAGTAAAAATCTGTTGAGTATTTTGACATAATTGTTTGATTGTGTTAATTTGAACACCCAAAAATTGAGAGGCACCACCAGACCCACGAACACTGGCTGAATAACAAATATTTGAACACCATAGAAGGGTTTTGGGGTGTGTATGATACGATTGTGTTGACATCTCTCATTCTGCTTGATCTAAAGAACTTTGAAGAAAATATTTCAGCCACCATTACACCTGCACAACATCCCTGTGGCCACTGGTGTGAAAAAACAAGGGAAGGTAAGGATAGGATGGGAAAGGAAAGGAATGGATGGAAAAGACAAGCTGACTAACATCTCAATGTTGTAAGGAAAGAAAGGGAAAAGAGAAGAGAAGAGAAGGAAGGAGAAAAGAAGAGGAAACGAGAATAGTAGGAGTGGAAAGGAAAGGAAAGGAAAGGAATGAAACACATTGATAAGGAAAGGAAGGGTATGAGTGGAAAAGACACGCCAACTGACCTCGTCAGTGTCACAGAAAAAGAAAAGGAAGAGAAGAGAAGAATCGACAGCAATGGAGGGAGTTTAGTGAGTCTCTAGGCTTTCACCTCTTTGCCATTATCTGCTCTGGTTGCCATGTCAATATCCTATTGCTTTAAATGGCAGCTCCTCAGTGTTGCCACTGGTTTTGTTTTCATTTGTCCTTCAGTTGCCAGGCTCATTGATGGAAGCGATATTGATCAAAAAGTGTTGGACGTGTCTGATATTCAGAAAGGAAGCAAAGAAACAGATAGAGAAAGCCAAAGAGGAAAATATTCAGCCACTTTAACGCATGTATATAGCTAAATATGGGTGAACACAAACATATGAATCAGTCGGATTGGACATTAAATTGAATTCACCCTCCCTAGCACAAAGTCCCTGTGAAGTCCCGTGTCCGAGCAGGTCATTGTCTGGACAGTTCACAGTGAACAAGTGAAGATGTTGACGGTGTTATCATCTGACTGGCATGAGACGCTGAGTGTGGAGAAGGATGTAACTGAGGACAGGACTTTATTAACAAAAGAGCAAGACACAGGAGACTAAATGAAAAACTGGCAGAACACTAAATTAAACTAAAACAAAACCGGCATTTGAAGGGTAAAAACTTTATACTTATGACAAGAACTGATGTTAGTTAAAACTTTATGTTGTAAAAATAGCAAAAAATTATATCAAATATATAAATATAAATCATATATAAATATATGGCTTTTAAATAAAATATTATATTAAATTGCTCGCTTGGCCAAAAATGGCATAATCTGGAAAAAAAACACTAAAAACTACATTTCTCAAGTGTTGAGTTTAGAATGAAAGCATTTGAACCTAATCGGAACCTCTCTACCTCGCGCACCAGCCAGATGATGTGGCTTGGGCATCTGGTTAGGATGCCTCCTGGACGCCTCCCTCAGGAGGTGTTCCAGGCACGTCCCACTGGAAAGAGACCTAGAGAAGACCTAGAGCACGCTGGAGAGACTATGTCTCTTGGCCAGCCTGGGAACGCCTCGGGATCCCCCTGGAGGAGCTGGATAAAGTGGCCGGGGAGAGGGAAGTCTTGGTTTCCCTGCTCAGGCTGTTGCCCCCGCGACCCGACTCCGGATAAGCGGGAGATAATGGATGGACGGATGGCATTTGAACCTACATTGTGTGATTTAACAGTGAATGTATCGTAAAAATGAACAGGGCCAAAATCGTCAAGCAAGAAGAAGTGAGAAAAACATCAATCCAAAACCACAGTTCTAAAAGAACAGAG
Organism: Brachypetersius gabonensis; assembly: GCA_037577145.1. Lineage (NCBI taxonomy): Eukaryota > Metazoa > Chordata > Actinopteri > Characiformes > Alestidae > Brachypetersius > Brachypetersius gabonensis. The sequence continues at coordinate 3,971 of JBBJLR010032008.1, forward strand.
CAGAAACACCAAGAAAAAGCTAACAAATGCTAGACTGAGACAGAGGCTATATATACAAAGGCAGCTGGAGCCTAGGGCGTTTGCCCAGCGATCAGAAAGTTGTGGGTTCAATTCCCAAGACTGCTAGGCACCTCCGAGGTACACTGAGCAAGGTGCTGTGTTCCTGGCTGCCCCCTGCTTCACTTGGTGAATGGGTTAAATGCAGAGGAAGATTTTCATGCTCTTTACACTGTGCTGTGGTGTGTTCATGTATGACAGAAAGTGCTAATGAGTAGCGAATCCAAGACCAAAACATACACACACGGAACAGACACATAAGCAAAAGCACATAGAGAGGGTGAAGAATGACATAGATAGCTGTTACATTACATTACATTCATTTGGCAGACATTTTTATTTAAAGTGAATAGGTCAAGAAGTTTAACCAAAAGAGCAAGTATGGTTTACAACAGAAGAGAAGAGGAGCTGAACAGAGGTTCAAGGGGTTGAAGATAGGGATTCCGCTGCTCTGGTCACTTTTGGCAGCTCATTCCACCAGGAATGAGACCAGTCTGGACTGGGCTTGCCTTGTGTGTTGGGATGGCAGAGCCAGGCGATATTCTTGGAGGAGCGGAGGGAACGTGTAGAAACAGAAGGCTGAATAAAAATATAAAAAACAGCCAAAAAAACAGGGAAACGACAGGGAGAACTAACGTTCGCACCAGACGTGAGGAGGGATGGTTATCTGAAGATGGCAACCCAGGTGATAAGATTCAAAATCGGCATGGACATTCGAGGAATGGCAAAAGACTTATTGACCAAATTATTTGCCAACTATATCTCCTACCTCCTGCATGCTCTATACAGGTGCCTAAACCACACAGGATTTCCAGAAGTTGGGAATGTGTCCAACAGAGAAAGTCTTGTGCTATGTGTGAAACAGCAGATCTGGACAATGTCTTGACCTACATGTGAGAATGGCTTTACCCAAACAACCACTGTGCGCTCCCTCTCCCAATCTGTCAGCTCACACACATGCACACACGCACACACACACACACACAAATACACACAGACTGAGTGATGGTTGCTCCGTGGCATTTTGCAGGCTCCTTAGGGCGTTTGACACCCTTGTTGGAGTCCGGACAGAGATAGATGGAGTTTGTCTGCACTGTAATCCCTCCTAACCCAGGCACTGTGAAGACATTTATTACTCAAACTGACCTCATCACTGTCTTACAGCTTGCTATCACCATCGTCAGCCCTTAGCAGTGCACAAATCAAACAGGTGATGCCTCAACCTGCCGTTAGCCACGCGTCTGTTTTGTTTGAATGAAAATAATGCTGGGGCATCAGAATATACAGTTTAATTGATTTATAAGGACTATAAGGACTGCAATATTCAAATGTGCCCTATAATCAATCCCAGTAATTATTATGAGCTTTGAGCATCTTGAACAATTTGTCTAGCAGTGAGAGTTAAGTTGCTTTAGCATTGAATGTTTTTTCGTCTTTATTTATTAATCAAATTTCCCTCCAATAACTGGTTATGCAGTAGGAAGCCAGAAAGTTAGCATCATTTATTGGCCTTTAAATTTGAACTTTCATTGGCAGCTGGTATTCGCCCTGCGATCAGAAAGTCCGGGTTCGATTCCCAAGACTGCTAGGTATCTCTGAGGTACCCTGAGCAAGGTACAGTCCCCACACTCTGCTCCCCGGGCGCTGTGTTCCTGGCTGCCCTCTGCTTCACTTGGGGAATGGGTTAAATGCAGAGGTTGAATTTTGTTCAAGAGGTTCAGAATTTTCACTTCACTTATTTGAAGTATCGCGTATTATGGTGAAGGGATGAGTGATCAAGAATATTGTTTTATTCTGGACTTTGTTTAGCTATATCAGCTGCTTTTGAAATAAGATTTGCCCCAAAATGACCTTCTATGGGCTTCCAATTCAGATGGGCATCCAAAACTGCGATAGCAAGATCACAAACTAGTTCCATTACTTGTGTTCTTTGATTAGAGATCAAATAAAAATGTAGATGTACAGAAGTGCATTAATAGACACCATATTCAAATCCCAGGGGAGTTATAAGATTACATGCATCCTATATCTCATCTTATAGTAATGGAGGAAATAATAGCAAAATGTTCCGGAGTATTGTGTTCATCCAGTGCTCTTTCGAAGTTTGGAGGTCATTTTTTAACTGTATCTTATTGGAGAAACGAAAGCACTAACGGCTCATAAAATTTGTTGGAGAAAATGCAGAATTTTTGAAAGGCAAAGGAACAGAAAACAAATTAAACTACGAGTTAGAAGAGCAAAGCGATAGCTGGGCAAATAGAAAGAAAACAGCAGAGTAAGACAAGAAAAGAGAGAACCTATGGAAGGAGCGGAGTTTGAAGGTGAGTGCACACGCTAAATCCGAAGAAGGGTGAAGTGAATGGAGGAATAAAAGTGGAAAACTATCATGAAGAATACGAAGAAAGTTTAAAGGAGGTCCTGATAGGAGAACAATGGGACCACAAACTACTCTGGAGTGAGCTGAACTCATGACTGAGTATCTGTATTATCTGCCAGTGGAGCAAGTAGTTTGGCTAATGGGGGTAATCAGTGCTGGCAGGTGAAATGACAGGTGGGTGAAAAGAATGAACAGAAAGGAAATACACCCCTGGTGGTGGCATGGAGTACTGCAACCCACGATGTAACATTGATACTGCCGTTCGTGTTCTTTAAATTTCTGTAAATGTAGTAAAATAAAGGGATTTCCGTTTTCAATATCATTCGCTGAGGGTCCATCTGTCCATCTTAATATAAAAATGGTACTGAAATATTTTCTTCATCTCTCTCCCCTTTGTTCCCCTTCTACCTCATTTCAGCCTGAAGAGCTAACCAATGTTCTAGAGATTTGTAATATAGTCTTTACCAGTATGTTCACCCTGGAGATGATCCTCAAACTGACGGCTTTTGGCTTCTTTGCGTACCTGAGAAACCCCTACAACATCTTCGATGGCATTATCGTTATTATCAGGTCAGTGCTAGCTTTCATAGGTGTGAAAGCAAATGCATGCTTATGACATTATTCTAAACTTAATTTCAGTTGTAAATGCTTTGTAAATGTAACTAATTGATGGTATTGCAGGAATATTCTCAATTTAAAGAACACTTAATGTCTACAGTGTCAACACACCCCATCTAATTTATAGAGGAAGATACTACAAGGCATGTATTTTAATATATAGCGGTTAATATATGCACACAACTGAATAAACAAACTTGTGTTTATTATAGGAATGCTATTTGTTGACTAGGGGTGTAATATAGCAGTAATGAGGCAGTAAATTCACATTCTTTTAAGTGATTACCATCCGCTGAACACATTTTGTGTGACAAATCTTCTTAAAGCTCTGTTGGTGTGAGAGCTTCTTTTTCATGAGCTGGATTTGAACCAGTTTGGGATGAGTTGATGTGATGAAGCACCATTAAATCCATAGACATGGAATGAATTGAGGATTTATTGAGCACTTTTGGGATGAGCTGATGAGATGAAGGTCTAATGAAGACCTTGGGATTTGTTAGAATGATGCTCCACTGAACACTTTGGATTAGCTGTTTTGATAGAGCTGAACATCTTTAGGATGAGTTGGAGTGACAGAGCTAAGTTTAACGTCTTTGAGATGAGTGCAATCTTTGAAGAGTGAAGCTCAGTTAAACACCTCTGCATGAACTGGTGTGTGACAGCATTGACAAAAGTTGGGATATGTTGAACTGATGGAAACCTACTGAACATCTTGGATGAGCTGTATTTGATAGATGGCCGTTGAACACCTTTGAGATGAGTTGGAGAGAGGTTCATGATCTTAATAGTCCAACATTGGTACCTCCTAAATGCTCTTGTTGCTGTTATACTGTTGAATGAAAGAAATGTTAAGAAGAATTTTACATGTATTTGGCTACAAAGAGTATTTGCTGAACAGTCGTGTGCATTTAACTCTCATTTGTATCTCTCTGTCTGCAGTGTGTGTGAGATCATTGGTCAGTCTGATGGCGGCCTGTCAGTGTTGCGGACGTTTAGACTCTTGCGAGTCATAAAGCTGGTTCGTTTCATGCCAGCTCTGCGCAGGCAGCTGGTGGTCCTCATGAAGACCATGGACAATGTGGCCACATTCTGCATGCTGCTCATGCTCTTTATCTTCATCTTCAGGTAAGAAGTGTGTATGTGTATGTGTGTGAATGCCCCCATTCACTCTCTGCAGCATGACAGGCTTATGAGGACCAGAGTTAGATGTATTGCAGCTGGTGCAATAACACAAAGCCCCCCAGTATCCCCCCTCCTGCAGCAATGCAATTCCTGCTGAGTGCTATACTCAGACGGAGGCTAATGCCGGACTGAGTGCATTAACCTCCGCCTTCCATTCGTCTTCGCACACGTACCTTTTGCTCCATCCTCCTGTCCTGCTGAATTTATAGCCCTTCAGCTCCAAACAATGGCCTGATTTACGACTCCTAAATGAATACACTTAGCGCCTGTCTCTGAAAACTGTAAATGCGTGGCTTGAACAGATGGCTACGTTTTAGCGAAAATGAGCAACTTGCATCAACTGTATCATTTGAAAGCAACTTGACATTATTGATCCAGGCCCAGATCCTTTAAAAGAGTTGATTTGCAGCAAGGGGGCGTTGTAACAGGCACACTCTCATGCATAACTTGACCACACAAAAATGTCCATGCTTTTTAGAACAATTTAGTCCTATTTAAACCAGCACATACATAATAATAAACAGGTTTATTGCTGTTGTGGCTACTGCAGCAACTGCAGATGCAGATATACACAATCCAGAGTACACTCTAATGCCCCTTTGTGGTTCATAACTACTAAGCTGGGACTTGTGAGGGGTCCCAGGGCATCCAGGAGCTGCTAATTAACTCCTCAGACTCCTTTTATACTCAATTTTAATTTTTTTTCTGTGTTCTGTCTGTTAGAGAAAATAGACACTAAAATATTGGTTAATAAAATACTAAAGAACTTTAGCGAATATCCCAGTCTTAAAGATTAACCAATAGGGACGGAGTTGGCATTTTTTCAATTTGCAAAATATGCAAGAACTATTTGTACTCCCATAAACAGTGTACCCAAATTTTGCTACCATTGAACCTAGTGTCAGCACCACTAAGGTAGGTGAGCTGGCAGCAACCCTGGAGTACAGGGATTCCCCAGTTCCTGCCAGATATTTTGCATATTGAAAGTACACCCCTGGTTTGGTGCAATGTTAGCTTTTCTCTCATAACCATAAATAACTGAAATTGCATAATTATGTGTTACAATTAATTGTGAAGTTGTTTGGAGCTGTATATTAAACACAAGCATTGGTGAGCTCCTACTGATGTGGGTTCGCTCCACAGCGATGCTTAAGACTGGTAAAGTATTAAAAGTGCCCCCTACAGGTGTAACGTCAGGAGAAATATCATGCTTCCTCTCTCTGACATTTACAAATAACATTTTTATAGTATTATTATCGACTTTTTATCTCAGTGCTTACTTATCTATCAGAAAAATTAAATAATAGCAAAATAGTGTAAAGCAGGGCTATTCAACTAGTGGCAAAATAGTGTAAAGCAGGCCTATTCAACTAGTGGCCCGCGAGCCGCATCCAGCCCTTTTGAATTTTTTTATGGCCTGCAAGACTGCCAGTAAATCAGTGTGTGATTCGTGTGATATAATAAAATGATGGGTTTTGGATCATGATTGGCTGGAATCCCTGGTGTAAAGTATCACTTTATGTTGGTGTTATCATCTGTGTGAGGTAGGTTTCTGTTCTGAAATGGGTTCAGGTTATGTTCACTGTACCATGTCATGATTCATTGTGCTTTGGTAGTTTTGGGACCCCCGATCCAATAGTCTTGAATCCTTATTTCACTTTCAGACTTATTCCCTTTCAGAACAGAATTTGCCGCTGCCTTCTTTAACAATTAATGGCCAGTTAGCACTGGCATGTCCTCATTGACCATGAAATTGTTTAGATGTAAATGCAGAACAAATGGGTGAAGCTATAATTTTACTTGGAGTCTTGGATACTTGAGAGACTTTGACTAATAGTGGATGTCCTTCTTGACCTTTTGTTCAGATTTGTAATAAGCAGTTAAATTTTGCATGACCTCTTTTGCTGTTTCTGGAAGTAATACAGCCATACGAGACTTCAAACCTTTTGAGTCTTGGTTCCTATTAGTGTTTCTTCCTCATATCTTTAAGAGGTTTTTCCATTTTGAGTTTTGGGTTTGGTCTTGTTAGTGAATCTTTCTCATTATTTGTCTGACATGGTTTGTCTCACCAGTGCACATTAGGGGCTGCACCCATATTTTTAGAAAGCTGCTTTGAAATAATGGATGTTGTCGAAGCTGCCATGCAAATAAAACCAATAGGATTGAAATCAATGGGAAAGTATGAACTAAATATTACTTTATTATCTGCTTGAGCAGTATCCTGGGGATGCACATATTTGGCTGCAAGTTCAGTCTGAAGACTGAGGCTGGAGATACCGTGCCGGACCGGAAGAACTTTGACTCTCTGCTCTGGGCTATTGTGACTGTGTTTCAGGTATGAACCCTTCTTAATAATGCTGAATTTGCATAATATTGTAGAAGACTATTAATTAACCTGCCTGTGCTCCATTTACAACTTCATGGGACCTGGTGCTCAGCTTGACAAACATTACAGAATGTTGGAAAAATCCCGTTTTCTTTAGTTTAAGTTCGATTTTAGATTTAGGCGTTTGTCAGATGCCTTTTTTGAGAATAACTGTTTAATCATGTTAAGAGTCATGCCTGAGATTGGTATTATCCACTACACTATCCAGTCCACTCTGCTAATGTTCTATAAAGCTAGTGGAAGCACAGCAGCTATCAAAAAAAGTTAAGTAGAATATGGTAAGGGCAGAAGAGAAATCATGTGGATGGTTTAGTTTCTCAGCTATTTCTACACAAAAGTATTTAATGTGTGTGTTTATATGTTTAGATCCTGACTCAGGAGGACTGGAATATGGTGCTGTATAACGGCATGGCCTCCACCTCTCCCCTCGCTGCTCTCTATTTTGTGGCCCTAATGACCTTCGGAAACTACGTCCTGTTTAACCTGTTGGTTGCCATTTTGGTGGAAGGCTTTCAGGCTGAGGTACCCTCTATGGTTAAAATTTGAGTTGAGATGACAAGGCACCCCCGTCCGATTGGGGCAAGACCCTTTAGGACAGGAGGCCCCAAACAAGTCTACAGTTTGATATATGTGTGTAACACAAGTAATACAAGTATTACCCAAAGCAAGGGTCATCCTTGCATTAAATAACCACCAGAATAAAATGACCATATATTTCCATGTGTTCAGAGGTGTAGCTTCAAATGTATGTTTCTACTGCTGACACAGGGGTTACGATGCATCCAATCTCCAAAAGCAATTTTTTTTTAGATTAGATTAGATTCAACTTTATTGTCATTACACATGTACAAGTACAGGGCAACGAAATACAGTAAACTGAGATGACAGTAGACTGAGATTGCCCAGGCTTTAGTTAAAACATAAGCTAGAATGGTGTTACGGTCCCTAATGCTATGTTGGAAGAGCTCGGTCTCATAAGTTTTCATGAAGTCATCATGATATACATTGTAATCAAAATATGCGCTGCGATCACAATCTTTTTTTGTGCTAGGACTCTGCTTCACAGCCCTGTATTTTAATGTGCACTGCGTAGCATTGCCAGTTTAGGGTTAGCACCCTAACCCTAACCCTAACAGTCATCAGTTAGTGCAGATACTGGCGATGTTACGCAGTGCGCATTCAAATACAGGGTAGTGAAGCATTGTCCTAACATGAAAAAGTGAAGCATTGTCTTAGCATGGAAAAAAAGCCCAAAAGTGTGATTGCAGCACGTATTTTGATTACATTGTGTATCGTGACGGCTGCATGAAAGGTTGTGGTATCAGATCGGTTGAAATCGTGCTTTCCGGTGTGGTGAAGCACCACTAATCACCTCTGAGGTCAGATGGAGCTGAAGCATCATTGAAAACTTTTGGGATGAACTGGTATGAGCTCTACAGAAATACTTTGGGGATGCGTTGGAATTATGAGGCTTCATAGAACCCTTTGGGGTCGAGTTGGGGTGATGGCGCAACACTGAATCCCTTTAGGGTGAGCTGTCATTGCAAAGCTGAATTGAAAACCCCTTGGAATGAGTAGGAATAATAAAAGCTTCATTCAACACATTGGGAATAGTTTGTGGTGATGAACACCCCTGGGGTGAGTTAGTATGGCAAAGCTGTATTGAAAACCCCCTGGGATGAGTTGGAAAAATGAAGCTCCACTGAACACCTTTAAAATGAACTGGAATGAAGATTCACCGGACAATTTTGGGATGAATCGGGGTGATGAAGCAACACGGAACCCTTTGGGAGGAATTGGAATGATGAAGCAACACTGAACCCTTTGGGAGGAATAGGAATGATAAAGTAACACTGAACCCTTTGTGAGGAATAGGAATGATGAAGCAACACTGAACCCTTTGGGAGGAATAGGAATGATAAAGTAACACTGAACCCTTTGGGAGGAATAGGAATGATGAAGTAACACTGAACC
>JBBJLR010032018.1:0-12564 GCA_037577145.1 Brachypetersius gabonensis
TCTTTCTCTCTTTCTCTCTTTCTCTCTCTCTCTCTCTCTCTCTCTCTCTCTCTCTCTCTCTCTCTCTCTCTCTCTCTTTCTCTTTCTTTCTCTCTAACATTTTAACCCCCACCTCTTCTGCAAAGGTCGTCTTCAGCTGTGTATGGACTCCTTTGTTAGTTTGGTGTTAGTGTGAATAGCATCTAAACAGATGCATGGTGCCGTCACGAACATCTGTGTTGAGGAGTCAACGTATGCAAGGCCTTTACAATAACATAGCTTGGCATGTTTTTGTTGTGAACTCACTGAGACTGCTTATCTTTCAGGAGCCTCAGAACGTCCCCCCCGCTGAACAGGCAGCCGTGTGCTGTCAGACCACTCTGTGTGAAACTTTGCAGGCGCGTGTGCAGGAAGTCGGAGCTTGTAGAAGGTGAAATCCCCCGTTATAACAGACAGGCCCTCGACTGATCACCGTGGAAATGATCTCCGGACGGAAAACATCACTACTCTTCAAAAAAGCACCCATTTTCGTCTTACATTTTAGAAAACAACATCTTCACAAGGCCTCGGTTTCCAAACATACATGTGGTTAATTTATTTGCCAATGACATCTGGTGTATTGTCAGAATCCTGGACATAATTCTCAATATTTAATTTTGGTGAAGTTAGCAAACAAGGTGGACTGTAGGGAGCAGCATAATGATTTATTTATTTAATTTCTCACAAAATGAACAAAATGAATGAAGTAGATTATCATATTAAATAAGCCATGGAATACCAAAAATGCTGTTAACCCTTGATAATATCATTATAGTGCATGGCCTCAATGAGCTTTTATAAAACAATGGACAACATGATAAAATATATCGTTTTTAATAAATAATTAACCAGGATAAATGGCACAAATGGTGCAGAGGGACCCAGTATTTAATGGGCTCACATAGATTCTCACATAGATTACGAGACAATTGTACATCCATGACACATGCTGCTGTCTGTTTGTCTCCTTTTAATTCACAATGCGTGATTATATTAAAAAATTATGGATGTAATCCACATTAAGCTTGCACTGAGTCAACCCATGCAAATTGCATACTGCTATTTATTGTTTATTGTATTAATTGTATGTATGTACAACTATGTGCATCATATTTTGATGGATACCACATACGTATATAGGTATATACATATATATATATCTGTGTGTGTGTGTGTGTGTGTGTGTATGTTTGTATATGTATGTATGTCCACAGTGGATATAAAGGACTGTATGAACACAATAATGCACCAGAAAACTGACCTGTTGCCTGTATGTGTCAGGGCTAGGGACTGTAGGGTAGGAGGCCACAAGAGGCTGTCCTTTTTCAGTTTTGAGTTTTGTTTTGGACTTTTATTTTGAAGGGTTATTGGTTTTTGTTTTTATTAGTATCATCTGTGTCTAGTTTGGTGTTTGGGTTTGATTGGTTTATGGGGTGCTTGAATTTTTATTTAAGGTCCTTAAATAATAATCCACCATCCATTTACTTTCTCATTTCACTCCTTTTGTGTGTTTCTCATTTCACCCCTTTTGTGTGTTTCTCATTTCACCCCTTTTGTTCCAGAAAGCTATAGTGCTGTGTCTGTCCCACGTGTCAGGTTTGTTTTGCTTGTTTTGAGAAAATAAGAGGTATTTCGTTATGGAAGTCTGCCCGAGTGCCTACCATCATTGGGGAGAGAGGGGAGATCGTGACAATATGTGATTTCCAGTGTTATGTTAGCACTGTATTAACAGTGGTGAAAGCAGTTTTCTTTCTCTATGGCTGAATATCATGTGAGGGATTTACAGGAGGAACCTAACAGTCAAAGATTTATTCATTCACAATTCGGTACACAGTCCAGTTATTGTGTGGCAGTCAAAGCTGTGTTCAACCTACAAACGTGGTTTAGCCAGTCAGATTTTAGGACCAGGACTGTCTGCATTATGAAAAAACACCGAATGAAGTTGATATTAGGAGCGGGTATCATTAGGATTTTACTGTTACCAATATTGATACTTACAGATACTCTTATTAATACTACTCGCTATAATTGTGAACAGATAAAGACCTCACATTAGAAATTATGAACAGATTAAAAAGCTATTTTATTATAACTATTTTTGGAGAAATAAGGAGACTATAGAGACAATCTAGATTATTTCCTGAGTTTCCTGTTTATATAAATGAAGGAGGAGCGATCACTACAAATGTTTTCAACAAATGTATATTGGTGATGCAGAGCGACACCTCATCCCTCCACTGATCCAAGTATGTATGTACACAATGAGAATATGTTGTCATTTATCGACTCTCTGTATTTGGTCCTAGTCCAAATGCTCCATGCAGTTCTTCAGTGGGCTAAAACCCACTGACAAAACCCATGCTATATTCATGTGTTTTGGCTTAATTTCCCCCTTTAATTATAACATATAGTCCTTCTGCTGGGCCATGCATCTGAAACTCCGTTGCCCTTTCAGTAAAGTCGACCCTGTTTTGAAATCCATGTACCAGGTGCATACCTCATCTCTGCACACCAAGATAAAGAAGAGACTGTTTATGGCCATTAATAAAATTTATCACTGTTTGTCCTGTTAGATAGCGGCAAACTAGCTGATAAAGCCAAGAATTTGCTAACGATACTCCAGGTTCGGAGATTAGAATCCGAGATAAGGAGAACAAATGTCTAACAATTTGTCTTCAAGGAATAACAGTAGCAGAGCAGGGCTAATAAATCTCCCCATGTTGTGTCTGGGCTTCCAGTATTTATGGAAAGTGATCAGCTATTCTGCCTTTTTGCATACTTTCACCTACGTGATGTGAGATTGGAGGGTTGCCTTTTATTAAATGCATGTGAGAGAAGATGGTATGGCAGCACACAATGGAATAGGGACGCAGCAATAAACTAATCGTTGCTTAGCAGGTCCGCCATGCAGAACAAGGGGGGTGGGGTTTACGCATGAGGATTATGATCAGATAGGAAATGAAGATGATTTTATCTGTAATAAATCCTACTGATGCATATGCACCTTTTCATAGCAACACTAGAGGCTTTTCATGCCACTGTCCTTTGTATATTATAATGTTTTCTTCTGGTGAGGGTGACCTTTTTGGTCTGACAGATGAGCCCAGTCTTTAGTGAATAATAACCAACACTATCGATGAGGTCAATAATAATAATAATAATAATAATAATAATAATAATAATAATCCCAACTCCCACCTCTGAGTACAGCGGTATTTTACCATCCCAAGATGTGCTTTCTTTGTGTTTCTCTCCACAGTGCCAAAAAATATATAGTTATATTTTATATGGAAATGTCGCTGAATGTGTGTTACATAATAAGTAAATTATATTTTTCTTAATAATTTATCACTAAAATGCATAAAAAAATACACAGTATATACAGCTTGTGCAACCAGCGTGGCGGACGAGGCCCGGACGTGACAAAAGAAAAAAATGTGGAGGATATCTGTGGTTTCCAAGATTATGTGGAAGCAATTGATCACATGCTATTCGCATAGTTGTACGCAAAATTAAATTAAATTAATTCAAAAGTAGTGTATTGCGTGCTTTTATTTTTACAGTACTGCTATATGAACAAGAGTGCAATAAGTTGATATTTCTGTAAATCTCAACTTAAACATTAATGTAAACAAATCAAGTATAAAACCAAAGCTATTTACCACTGCAGGGCATTCACATCTGAGTTCCCCTCATAGTTTAGAGTGTTATAGCAGCTGCAAAGGGGGACCAACTCCATATTGAAATCTATGTGTCTGAATGCAGTGTCAGTGTCATACTTTACATGATACATGGGCTAGTCTGTTTGAGATTACTTTACAGCTCGATGTTGTTTGATGAAAGTGTGTGAGAATTAAAGCATGCACATGATGTGAGAAGGTGGGGAATAACCTGCCATTACTAGTTAGGTACATTAGCCTTTTAGACCCATGACAGTAACAAATTCGGAAACTAAATATGTCTGTAAGGTCTTTTCGCAAAAAACTTATGAAGAACTTTCGTTTTGACAGTCTTGTTCTTTGACTCAATATAGATCATTTCAGTATTAAAATGTGCAATACTTGCATGCTTTATTTTTCATTACCACTACACAATACTGGCAGATTTTGGCCACTAAAGCACTCTTTACTGTCTTCAGCCCATAAAAAAGAAATAAAACATCAAATTCAGTAGTTTTACATTAAATAACTTGATAGATTTGGGGAACTTTCTAAGTTTCAGTCCTTATGACACTGTTTAGGTGTAAGGTAAAGGGGCTGAAGTGCTTTAGTTTGTTACTTCTATATATTTCTTATGTTTAGAGCTTTGGATTTAATATTATAAGGAAAATACGCTCTTATAGTTATGCATGAACACACCATAGCACAGTCCAGAGTTCTATTTCATAGACTAGATGTTTATATTCGTAATTGCCTACTTGAGACCTAGATCTTAGACTTTGTGGGGTGGTCAACTGAATAATGACGCCTTTTTTGGGTTGTCAATTGGGTGCCCCCCCTTCCTAATTGTTTCGCTGACATGCCCACGGCGTCTTCAGAGATTTCAGCAGTGAGTCCCAGCATACCAGGCTTACACCCCAAACGCCATCTACCCAGTTGAAGCCTACTAGAGCTCCTTCTCTTGAGCCAGAGCCACTGACTACCCTTTTCAGCAAATCTGGAGAGGTTCTTTACTCCCTGCTTGTGGGCCTGTCCTCACACTCTCAACTTAACCTTGACGTTGAGGTTGCTATAAACCTTCTGCAGCCTGCTTCGACTTTAGCTTTCTAGCCACGTTGTTGCACATCGGCTGCGAGTTCAGCATATCGAACAGCGTCATTCTGTCCCTAAAGCAGTGGTAAAGTTCTACCTTCAAGAAACATAATCAGAAAGGGCTTTTCTAGTCACTACTACTGCACTGTATAAGGTAATGGGGCATTTGGCTGACGCTCTTATCCAGAGTGACTTATAATCATTAGTTACAGGGAAAGTCGCCCTGGGAGACAATGGTAGAAAGTGTGGGGAGGTTGAACCTGCGACTTTGTGGTCATCAGGTTCACAGGCAAGTGTTTTACCCACTAGGCCACTACCACCCAGATTTAGATGTAAGCAGTTTTACAGCCGATGTAGTAATATGCAGTGCTTCATGCAGTGGCTACATGAAGCACTGAGGGAGTGAAAGTGGTCTAAAGTGAATGAATGACCTCAATCAGGAGAAATGCCGTATGGTCTAAGTAGGTACTGCATGTAGATAATAATCTTTGGAGGCGTCTAGAGATGTTTTGGTGAAGATTTTGGAAGATAAACCTCAGAAAGATTTGAGCTCAGGAAGCCTTGGAAGATTTTTGAACTTTCTCAACATTTTTCAAAGGCTTAAACTGTCTTGCCGTGTCATAAAGAGAAGTGTTTTTAACCTGGAGGATGATTGAATGAAATTCAAAGAGGTTTTTTTGGGCAACCGTTTAAGCTCCTCCACACTTTTTTGTCAGCTTTCATGACCGCTTCATTTCTTTCTCCATTGTCTTTGCTATTTTTATAATGTCAGCTAGAAATGTCTGATCAGGTTTCAGTAAATAATATGTTTATTTAAAAATATAGCAAACAAACAAAACAAAGAGCAGTTCTGGATTCTTTGATGTTTCTTCCTTTGTCAAATAAGTTGTTTTAGGAGAGGGATCACCTCTAAAAACTATTGATACAGCAGGCTCTAAATTTATAAAGTACCAAGCAGGGGTGGCAAGTTCTTCTCCTTCATCTTCTTCATTTTCGTTTACTTTGTCTTCATCTACTTTGTCTTAATCTTCATCTTCGACTTCTTCAACTTCATCTTCTTTATCTTCTTGATTTTCATTATTGTCGTCTGTCTTCATTTCATCTTCATCATCTTCGTTGTATTGCTGGATGCCCAAGTCTGTAAACAACAACCATTGTATTGAAACTACACAACTACACCATAGTTAGTTCCAGCCTCCCAGTGTGATAAACGTTCTAGGTAATTATGAACTTTGAATATCTTTTAGTATTGTACAGAGCATCGTGTATCTCATATTGAGTGTTTTCTACAGTTTTTTAAATGTATTTATATTTTATATTGTTCTTGTCTCTATGTGTCTGTGCAGTCGTAACATAAGCAATTTTCTCCACGTTTTCTGATTCTGATTCCAACCAGCCACTTAAAAAACACAATAGCGGAAACAAATTTGATTACACATAACAATTCTGCCAACAATAACTTTAACAAATGAAATCTTCAACCAAAAAACTGCCACTGTAATCAACCAAGCTGTCCTCACCCACTGCCACCTCAGTTTTGAAACTAAGATAGATGTTCAACCTTAAATATTACAGTTAAGCTGAATGCTTTAAAACAGATAAACTAATCCATGAGTTGGAGTGTAGAAAGCTCTATGGCTCTAATGTTGATGCTGGTGTTTCAGTTTCAGTGTTTGAATTCTGATGTGAGCGGCGTTTTAATGTATTAAATGTGTAAATATGTAGCTTGTTCTTTTGCTTTTAGAAGAAAAGCAAGAAACTAATCTATGAGTATGAGAATAGTGGCCTGTATGATTTTATTATAAGGACGCTGGTGTTTGTGATCTAATATAAGTGGCTGGTGTCGCATTTAAACGTGTCGCTGGTTCTCTCATTGCGGTAGGTGATAAGTCCACAGGTTTGTGTACGTTTTGACTTGACTAGAAGATTCAGACACATCCAGTGTAGCTGCCCAAGTTTTTCTGATGCTGCACTAGATCAGAACTGTGCGTCTTGGCAGGTTGTAAGTAAACTGTCTAGTTAATCAGTTTTGGTATCTTCACTGTTATAAAGTGCAATAATACATGTTTATAAAGTTTAATATTCAGTGGAATAGAGATGTATTTATATTCTATATTTAACACACATGTCTAATACTACAATACATAACTACAGCTGCTTATAACTGTTTATAACTATCAACACTACCTTTACACCAGCACTCTATACTTTCTAGTCACCTTGTTAATAGTATGTTAGAACAGATAGAATTTATGTTTAGAATTTGCCTAGTCTGCTAAAAGGACTTTCAAGTAAGAGTTTCATTGTACTATGTACACATGACAATAACATTTTGAATCCTTGGATCCTTGCTATACTGTGGATACCGAAGAGGTGGGTCCAACCCCTCTGGTGCATTATGCATTAATAACCTACGTAGCTACTTGGATCAGATTATTTTATTTGAATCATTTATCTTTAGATTTTGTTCAATTTTACCTGACATTTACCTTCATAAATAGTGTTGTTGTTTTTTGCAAATGTTGAAAAAAGAGTAATCCTCCCCTTTTTTACTTGTGAAATCTAGCATTGTGAGATTGCCGTGCAATAACGGGGCCTGGTTTTACTGTGGGTAATGACGACGAGGGGTCCAAACCTCTTTACTGTAATAAATCCATAAACCACCTAAAAAGAAGCTGACTGGATAATAAGTTCAATGTGACATTATTTTATCTTTAGATTTTGTTCAATTGTACCTACAGTTCCTTCATGAGTAGCGTTTTTACTCAATGTTTCTTGTAAAAAGTAGTATTGTGACATATGGTCTATTGTGCAAATGTATTATGAATTTGTTTCCTATTGCCATATTGCTCATATATTGCGGTCATTCTCACTCTTCTGGAAGTTTGGATGTTGTGCTTGTTGAGCTCTCCTGCCGTGAAATAACAGGGACTGGTTTAAAAGAAGATGCCCTAGGATTTTATTCTGGACTCCTGGTCCTTCTGGATCTCTTGGGGGGCATTTCGTTTGATGTCTCGAGTCAATTATGAGCGTGTCAAGCCTGACATCGTAGATGAGCAAGCCAAGGAGTGGGCAGCGGGGGGAAGCTTCCCAGCAGCCGGCTCTTTGTCACTGTTTGCCGTAGGATGTGAGTGATCCATTAATCCTGCGAGCGCCCACTCTAATTGGATGGAGGTGGGCAGGACTGATGTTCGCTTACAGACTGTCCACATCAGACAGGATCCTCTCAGAGTTCAGCAGATGTTCCTGTGGAGCACATAAGTCGGCAATGAATCTGCCACCTGTCACTATATTATCACTCCCGTTTTAACGTATGGAGGTCTTTGCCTCCTCTGAGACACTGTAAACATGCTATTAACCCTTAGAGAGCGCCAAATTGGTAAATTGTCTTCATATAGTAACAGCTCCTTATATGGAAGGGTTGGTGTTGATGCTCAAGGTGTCGGACATCATGCTCAGCTTTGTTTGGTGTTCCTGTGTCACCCAGAACCAATAATAATTATAATAATAATAATAATCGCTAATTGTGGTTTCAAAATGGGATCAATCGCAAATAAAGAACAAAACAGAAAAAACATCTTTGAACCTGGGAGAACTTTCAGGATAGTCTCTGCCCACAAGTGGGTGGGGAAAAGCCACAGAGGGAGGGGCTTAGGAGAGAAGACTGTTTTACACCATTTATCTTTGTTGAAATCAGAATTTATTAATTCACTCTGAGTTAACTTCTCCTCTGAGAAGGATCCTAAATGGGTTCTTGTCTTCTTTTCTTCCAAACGCATGAATGTGGAATGGAAATGTAGTGAGGTGCCCTGTAGCGATGAACGGCCTGAATACTAACTGCTGTAATCTAATTACAATATTATGATGAATTATAACAGACCCAGACCCATGTTTCATAATGAGAATTGTATTATGAGAAAGTTGGCATTATCCATCTCTCTGTGCAAATTTTTTTAAACCCAGTCTGGTTTAGGCAGTGAACGAGAATCAGCCTTAACCGAGTCATCTGAAGTGCCGACAGAGGATACATAATAGTTAATTTCACACTCATTACAAGGCAATTAACTTTCATTAGGAAAAATGTTGGAATTCATAGCTCCGCTATTCAGGATAATATTTCCCACAATGTCTCGACAAAATGAGCGCGGTGCTTGTGAAACACAGCTACAGATATACGGAAATTTTTTAGGTTTACATTTAGAATACATTTAGTTGGATAGGAAATTACTTTGACAGATTTATTGCTAATTATCAATTTATGAATAATTATCGCTAATGGCCATGATATTTAAAAGTAGAATTCAAAATTCTTTGCGTTTTATATACAAGAGCATTGTCTGATCTGAGGCCTGAAACTTCAGTCGTGGTTTTGATTATTTAACACACACAAGTGAATTTTCATTTGAGAGCATTGTCTCAGTTACACAGGGAGAAAACAGCAACAGATTTTTTTAGGTAGTTCTTTTAATTGTGGTGAAACTGCTTGTTTTTAACCCACATAAACACTCCTAGAGATCTCTCCAAAAAGTGCTTAAAAATATTACACATATATAATATATATTTTTCTATATATTTGTTTATATTAATTATATTATTACAACAGTATTGATGATAGTTAAAACAAATGTTTTAATGTTTTCATGATAGAGCTCTGAAGTGGTGCTCTGTTTGTGTGTGTGTGTGTGGGGGGGGGTTGGTTGTCAGTAACTGATACTGATTGTTGTTCATCAATAATTGGGCAGTTGTTATTATCAGACTCTTGATTTTAAGTGATTTAAGTACTTCAGTAAATGTATGTTGGGTGTCCTTACTAATGGAGAGCCACCTGTCATTTCTCCCATTTGTATTTGCACATTTATCAGAATCTGTGCTTACTTTGCAAAACCCGAGAGTTTTATGTGGGAGCTATGAGTGGCTTGTACTATAATTAATGAATGCCTTTAAAGACCAGAGGAAAGTTTGCATTGAGCTGAATGGAGCTCTAAGACAGATGATGTGTCCTGGAGAGTAGTGAGCTTCTTACTTGGCCTGTAAATGCAAGGCTGCACTGGCTCCCCTTTTATTGCAGGCAAAAAGTAGTGTCCCATAGTAAATCTCCTCATTTGACATGCGCCAAGTTTCCAATGACTGACTCACTTGGCCTTTAGGGTTGGAGGTCTGTCTCCTGGTCTCCTGCGGCTCTAAGACACGGATTACACGCTGCTATCTTTGGAAACGAGCATGGGCCATGCAAAAACACACTGGGCTGGCTTTCTGTACACACTTGGCCTCCATTTACATAGCTGAAGCCTCGCAAATTATCCGAGCATAAACACAAATGTGTGAAGCGGACTGAGCAAACTTTCTCAGGTATGCATCAGCGATCGCCTCGGCGTCTGAGCTGCTTCTCCATGCTGCCAGAGTGGCTACACCTGACACAGGCACCGTTTTCAGAAATGAACTTTCGTGAGCCTGAGTTATGCGGGGAAAGAATTCGTCAGGTTTGCTAATGAGCAGACAAATCAGCACGACCCTAAGCAAATTAATATAACAGAAAGTCAATAAAGATTCCACACATATTTCCCTAATATCATGTTCAGGCCTGGTGAACACAGTAGAGTGGCTTTGTGTTCAGGTTAATGATTAGTGGGACTTCCCAGTGTCTGATAAGTGGATAAAAACAGAATTTGTGTGTTATAGACTTTACCTACATCGCTGAAACCACTAACGCCCCAGAAGATGAGAAATCAAAGCAAACCTTGTATGTCTATTTAAAGCTTTGGGTATGTGGTCACATCTAATAGATACAGTCAGAGCTCGTAGTTCCAGTTCATGCTCCTGAAGGACCTTGTCAATTCAAGGGGGACCAAAAATCATTAGTGCTGTATTGAAAGGGGACAATTAACATTATATACAACATCACAATGGCTGTAACATCATATATAACATTATAATACTTAAAAACATTTTCACTATACATAGTGTGCATCACTGCATTCACTGTTTTAAGGTTAAGATCGCACAATCAGACAAAAATGTTGGTGGCTCTAAACCTGGTCAAAAAAGCCCTAAAAACTAACTCAGCAACAGAGCAATGTGAAGTGCAATATTATTTAATACTGTATACTGTGTCTTGATTATTTATTCTTGATATTGACTTCCTTTGTTGAACTGAATTCAATTATTTATTCAGTCTATCTCTTTTAAATACTGGTCTCTTCCAGTACAGCTTATATATCACCCACTTGATATCACACTCTTAACTGTTTATACTTTTATAAAATATTGTATATTTTATACAGCTGCAGTTATTATCTTGTTGCACTGTACATTCCTGTGTATTGCAGTGACAATAAAGATATTCTGTTTTATTCTGTTCTATTCTATTCTATTCTATTCTATTCTATTCTAAGCAGAAACATAGCACAAGCATTAGAAAATTGCAGTTAGAAATGTTGAGAGTATTTGCTCAAGGTTTCACCCACGAAAAATAATTAACCAAGTCTAATTATGCTCTCTTTGTAATGAAACATCCAGACAGTGTCTGATATCCCTGGACATTTTGCTGTATAACATGATTGAAGCGCCACAGAGTCTCTTAATTAAATGATAGGGCCAAATCTAATCTTAACACATTCACTGAATGGCCACAGCCTAATTAATTCTGAAATGTCATGCATCTGAATATTAAATACAGTACTGTGCAAAAGTCTTAATCACCTGAGAAAATGATACTTAAAAGCTGTTTACAACTGGATTTTAGGGTTACGTTAGTGTTAACAGACCTATTACAATAAACACTAATAACATTAATACAGAAAATAGTGGTTTTATGCACGCCAATGTGTTTTCCTAACCATTTCCAGACCTCTTTTTTTTTCATTGGAGCCCAGTATTACTTGTAGCCCCATCAAATACCTGGTTTGACTGAGTCACTTCATTAGATCAAATTACATTTGCTGCTTATGGAATTTTATAAATCCTCACAATGACTGGAGGCATCAAGCAGAAATCTGGAACCAAACCTCTGTTCTTCTAACCAGCTTACAAACTTTAAGATACTTTTTAGAAAAAACATATAGATACATATAGATTTTATTGCTTTCTTCTTTGTTTGTGTTTGTTCTAATGTTCACTTGTGTTTTTGCTTCAAAAAATTTCAAAAAAAATTTCAAAAAAAAAGACTTTTGCACAGTACGGAATGTCATGGAACATTGTGCCATAACTTTTGCGCAAAAAGCATTTAGTTTGATGTTTTTTGTGCAACATTTGTGCAGCAAAAATGTTTCTTTATATATGATGTGTTCTGTTTATGTAGAAAATTACCAATTTATTTTATTATTTATTTGGCCAAAGGTGCACAAACCGTTGCCTACAGCTGTATGAAAACACATGTGTCTGCTTATTTAGTTTATTTCTCCTATCTGTGTGAAGGTTTATAAATATGACCTGATCTGGCAAAATGAGTCAGTGACCCAAAATTCAAAATTGAGCTTTTGAAAAAAAAAAGATGAGAAAATAAGCTTTAAAATGACATCTTGGTCAAAGCTGTATCTTAAACGGTTGTCAAGTTACAATCATTTGAATTATGGAAGCACAGCACCATTTTCCAACTGAAAAACCGAGAAATTGCATTTAAAGTTTTTTAGAGATGCGCCCAGTATTCAACAACAAAATTTTACTACAGGCATTTAGATACTTAGAAAAATACATTAAATCAGACTGAAGACCAGTGATGTGAATAACGGCGCTATAAGTAAACGGCGTTACTAACGGCGATACTTTTTTTAGTAACGAGTAATCTAACGAATTACTG
>JBBJLR010032039.1:0-12563 GCA_037577145.1 Brachypetersius gabonensis
CACACACACACACACACACACACACACACACACACACACACACACACACACACACACACACACACACACAAATAACAGTACATTGCAAACATCAGTATTTTTATTTTCCTAATATGTTCAAATTTTAACTTTTTGGTACACAGATCAGTAAAATGCATGATTGCAGCACAGGTAGTAAAGTGAAGAACAAAAAAATGAACAAAGATGTTTTAAAATGTTTATTCCCTGAGAGCCACGAGTTCACAAATGAAAATATGATCTCAAAATAATTACAGTTCATAGCAACACTGGAAAAATATGATTACAAGCATTATTACGCAAACTTTCATTATTTTCTTGATTGCACGAATAGGTGTAAAACATTGTGAAAAAAGTGACTGCGGTGCTTCTTCTTTGGACTGTAGCAGGCAGCCCTGTAGTCTATATCAATTTATGAGAAGAACCTATACTAAGACCTAGATAGAATTCCATTTATTTTAGAACTAACTTAGGAAAGTATAGGTCTTTGGTCAGCAAGGACATAATGCAGGGTATTTGCTTCATAGCATTGAAACCTGGCATGTCAGTGCAGGACTGGAACCCCAACGCCACCTTCTGGTTCACACGTGTCATTATCTGCATGATCTCTAGCTCTCGGCCATATTTGGACAGCATATCACAGAGAGAGGATATGAACCAGGACCCATTGGCTGTGTTTCTCCAAGAATAATAACCTGTGAGAAAGGAGATATGAAAGCAGGTATACCATCAAGTTTTTTAATTGGCTTTCACTTTTTTTTTTTTAAACACGATCTGAAAATATCCACTGCAGTTCAGCCCCATCCATTCACATTGAAGTCATAAGGAGAGCTTCAGTCCGTACTGCTTGTGAAGCACCAAACAGGGCAGTCGATTATAACAGAGGTGGTTTAAACATGTCCGTTTTAAAAGCACAGTAAAACAGGCTGAGGGAGTAAGAGAGGTTGAAAAAATCGTCGCACCAGACGATTTCTTACTGTTTTGGATACGATCTCTGTACATAAAAAATTGTTTGAAAAATACATAGGTTTCTCATGATAATGATGATATAATACAGTTTCTGAATGAAATCAGATCCCTACCTGGGGCGCTGGAGTACGCATACAAGAAATCTGCCTCAACAGGAATCTTCTGTTTCCCCTCTGAATCATGAACACTGTCTGTCTCAATGCCAGGGTCCAAATCTGTTCCACGGCATGCCTAAACATACGAATAATAATTTATGACCGAAATGACAAGGCCTACAATAACTAAAGAAAATCACATGCAGATATTTTGTGAACAAATACTGCTCTACAATGGCGAGGAAAGTTTGTAATGCCTACACTGAACTGCAGCCATTTACATCTGGCTGCCGGTTGGAAGAATTTTGTGCTGTTCACACCGTGTGCTTTGGTGTGTTCACAAATGACACAATGGTCACTTTCATTAAAGTTGGTGTAATTGTCATATACTTTTGTCCATATGGCGTTCAAACAAGGACAAGAACTAACTGCCCCCGAGAGCGCAAAGGACGTGCTACTTGTATCTAGGGATGGGAACCAAAATTCTGAACAGATTCAAAAATAACCGGTACCAGGTACCCACTCGGTTTATTTTTATTTCGGTTCTGTAAATCGGTTCTTAACACTAGAATGGCAGCTAACTGGCTATACCTCCACACTCCAGCACACATCCATGCAAGCTGCAGCCAGCAGACACAGCAAGTGTCCAGCGGACTTTGGACCCAAAGCCCGTTGTACAGCGCCAGTCGCCGAATCAGAATCAGAATCAGAATCAGGTTTATTGGCAGAGTATGTGGGCAACACATACATAGACTTTGATCCCGGTCGATGGTGTCTCTCAAGCACAACAGTATAAAAAAACAAAATGTAAAATTACGTGCGTACATGTGCCTGCACCACACCCATATGTCTCTTACAGAGCATGCCTGCTGCTCCAATAGGCCAATAGACACATTCTAATTCTGATTCTGAGCCTGATGAAGTTACGTCAGTTGACGCCGTCAGCCGTTCTAGTGTTAAACACCCCATCTGCTAGGACATGTGTGGTTATATGCCAGGATTCACTAGATCTGTTAAAAAAATTTATATATATTAAGCCCCAATATACATTTATTTTATGTGATGTTATTTTCTTCAGTTGTTTATTTAAAGTAAAAATTGCAAATTGTTTAATTGTTGACAAATCAGTTGACTGTTTGGTTTAAATCATTCTGAACAAAGTTTGTTTGGTTATTTAAACAGTTCATTTTTTAGCCCCTTTTTCTTTTTTTACCTTCGTGGAATCGAAAGAGGGAATCCATGAAAACTGCAATCGATTAAGCAGAACCGGAATAGAAGAAATTCAAATTATAACCATCCCTATTTGTGTCCCACACTTCTGGTATGCCTTTGCTTATGAATAACCATGCCAATGATTAAGTTAGTGATGAAGTTAAACAACTTTTTCAGGCATCATGGCCAAAAGGGTCACTAACCTTTGTGAAACTGAGAGCTACTTCACAGGTACTGAGCCATATGAAGGGCAGTCAGTTTGATTTTTTTTTTAGAACAGAGTTTACCTAAACTTATTAAACGTCACGTATAATAAACATGTTCTAAATTATTATTTTTTTCAGATACAGACGTTTTCAAATCAACATAAACGCAAATGTGATTAAAAAAGAAAAGCACAAGGATAAAATAAAATGTTAGACGCTGCTCAGTGGCGAGTTGTGCTATTTTTTAGAACAGGTCCGCAGGCTACTCTTGTGGTCTTTGGGGGCACCACTTTGATGACCCCTGCTCTAAACACTACTATTGAAGTAGAGAAATGTACAGTTGCCTGTTGACTTACAAAAGCCTTTCCCTGATAACCTGGTGCTTAAACAAAACAAACAGGAAAGCAGGATGATGAAGAAATGAGAGTATTGCCAAAAACAGATGCAAATGACAATAGGAATGGCTTTCTGACAACCTTAGGTAAGGCCACAAACCTTGACAACAAAGTTAATTAAAGCACAGATTTCACCTATAAGTCATATAATCATTTTGAATTGCACCTGTACGAAGAAGAGCTTGGGCTTGCCAGCTAAGGAAGTACACCGATTTCCTCTGAAGGGTCCAGTTAGTTCTTTCAGCGCAATGAAACCATCAGTGCCAAAGATCCCCTCCTCATTCCCATGAGTCAGTATCACACAGGCAAACATGGCAGACTGGCTGTGGTCTTCCTTGGACACTAGGGAACATAAGGAAATACACAAGACAAAACTAATATAATTTTCAATAGGGGTTAACAGCTGGGTCATTTACAAGCAGCACCAATCAAAACAAACAAAGTTTTTCAAGAGTTATTTCAGTTTGCTATTGTTAGCAATTACGCCGAGCAATACAATATAATAAAACCTGATGTTAAAAGTTGCTTCATTTGTGAAGTAGTTCGGTTGTTTTGGACACTGGTACTGAAACCCAGCTCGGTGAAGACTTTCATCGCGGTTCCAGCATCCACATCTGTTCCAGCCCGCTCTGATAACCCTTAGGAGAGTAAACATAAAAAAACATTCTTGTTTAGAGCCAATGATCCCAGAGACCAAATAAATGAAACTGTATGTGCAGTATAACTCTTTTGTCAACATTACTTATATACTAAATAAATACACTTAGTTTTATTAAGTGCCATAACACATTCCTAACGACTTTCAGTGTCATGAGAGTTCACTTAACTTGTCTATGGAATTCATACCCCAGCATTTGTGTATACAGTTCCAAGAGCACCCGCATACAGTGAAAAAAAGTGTTGTGTTTTGGTTAAAAAACGAAGAAAAAAAAGAAGAAAAAAAAAGCGTAAATAGTGTAAACCCGAAGTATGGCCCCCAATATGATCCCAGAACACCTTGTCATTTTAAACTCAGTTTAATGCATTACCCTTAAAGAAAATTTTGTTTTGTGGGACAAAAGTATTGGGACACTGCAGCGAGGTGAACGGTTTTCAAAAAAATCGCACTTCAAAAAAAGTGCTTCCAGGCCGGCTAAGGCCTGCCCTGAGTCCCCTTGTGTGAAAACATCCAGAAAAATATATTTATTGCCACATAAAAGCAAAAAAAGGCAGAGGATATTTACAGGTTCCGTGTTGTAGAACTATGAGTTCGTTTCTCAGCGTAAATCTGCGACTCCTGATCCGTGTTAAACTGGAGGATTACTGTATAGGATATTGTATTTTTGTATTGAGGTTTATTCTACGATCTAGACATTATATTTTATTTTTACGTTTATATGTTCTTGTCTCTGTGTCTCTTTGCAGTCATTACATAAGCAATTTCGTCAGGGATCAAAAAAAGTTGCTCTTAGTTCTTACCAGTAGAACTGTGAAAGGTCTTGTTGTTGATGATGATACATTTGCCAAGTTTGGCATAGTCCGTGCGGTATCTCATAAATTCAGATGCTGTTTGGACTCTGGCGTGAACAGGTTCACTGCGAGGCCTGAATAGAGTGCAGACATATATGCTTGTGGGCTTTAAGACATTTAATGTAATATGGAAATCACATTACAACTATTTTATCTAACGTTGAAAACCACACGTGGCTTCACTAATTGTTCAGATACTAAAACAATCTTTGGACTGCAGCTATCATGATCCATGGTTCCTTGGTAAGCTCCTCTTGGAAAAGTTCAGCAATCACTCCACACAACATTGTTTACTTCTCAACAAGTAAATAAAGCTAAATGCCAGAATAGATGAAATTCATGCTTTTAAAAGAAAACGAATCTGTGTTCTCTATGAGTTCATTGAAATTCTTTTATTGCTTCTGTCTTCAAGAAAAACTGCCCCTTCCTGAGAAGGGATTGCTGCTCCTTCCTCAGCTCGGTTGATATCAAAAATTTCATCTCGATATCAAAGGTACCGGCACAAACTAGTAAGGATCCTGTATTATTTTTTTAGAAGATCTTGCTCATGGTTTATTTTTTTATTATAACCTAGAAATGTTACTCATTTTTGGCTTCGATTTCTCTGCATTTTATATATTTTTTTAAACAGAAACATTTTACCCTTTATAGTCAAATCCCTTGGCATCCACAGAATCACCTTGGGCACCATTCTCCATGTCAGACATTGTGTCTAGAAAAACAGCTCGACGAAATGTAAGGTTTTCTGCGTTTGAAAATGAGAAAAAGACATGTAAAATACATATTCTGAACAAAATCTATGTCATATCCATCAACTGACATTCTTTGCTTACTGCAGTACAATTGAGTGTTTCAGGTTCTCTATGCTGCAACAGTAACTTCTCTGCTCGTCAGGCCTGTCTGTGCTTGCTTTTTTCATAATTATATGTGTGACGTAGACTTGTCAGGTTCTGAAGACATTGTCACACTCTATTTTCTCTTGTAACTGCTTGTGGACTATTTTACCAATAATATGGTTTCTGTTTCAATATGCTCGCAAATGCCAATCGTAAGATAAGCCAAAGTCCACAGCTCCTAATGGTGAGCAAACCCAATAAACAATCTATGTTCTGGCACATCTGAATGTTCTTGAACTGTTAAGTAGTCTTTAACTCAACTCAGGAATGCCGCCTTTCTTAAATAACCAGGGCGGAGACAAACAGAAAGTACAGCTCATTTTTGACCCATTTCCTCTTTCCTTTCCATAAAGACCTACACTTTCAGAAGCCACACAATGAGAAGCCCCCTTTCTTTATGCTAAAGAGTTAAAGGATATAAAATTAACTACAACAACGGGAGTCATGTCCTGAGCGCTCATACCCGCTGTAGTATCCGGACAGCTCCTCCGTGGCCTCCACACGCCCCTTATCAGTAAGGAACTTGTCCACGAACTTGTCTCTGTATGCTGAAGTATTACAGCTCACTCTAACCAAACCTTCCTACTTCCTACACCCATGTCACACGTTATGAAGGTACTTTAGCTTACTTACGGAGAGCGTCCCGAACTTCTGACTGAGAGTTTGAAGCAATTTCACTGCTAGACGGGTAGGAACAGTTCCAGCACTGGCCTCAATTACTGGAGTGAAGCAGCCAGGCAATCACAATGCAGCTAAACAGAGGCCACGCCCCGTTACGCGAAAACAGCAAAACCACTATGGACAGAATGGACAAAAGTATTGGGACATGGTGTCGCCATGGTTGTAGCGAAGGCAGTTTTAATGCTTCAGCATACCAAGGCATTTCAGACAACGCCACAGTTTGGGGAAGGCAGTTTTCTATTCCAGCATGACTGTGCTCTGGCTGGTGGCCTGCGGTGGCCATTTATCAAGCGTGTGTAGAAATAATTAGAACGTTTAGAATGTGCGTAATTTTTTCTAATTTTAGAAAAAGTGAGATTCATCAAACGACCGCTGGCTGGTTTTACGCACACCAGTAAGTAATCAGCAATCATAAATTCCACACTTCTGAAATCAACGCATTCTGAAACGCCCCCAATTAAACATATATGGTGTTAACATCGTCTTTAAGAACCGTTTCAACTTTCATTACCTCTAATGAAATTCTTAGGCTCGTGTACCCTCAACTTTACATAAATATATAAAAAATGTAGTTTTTTTTTTTATTGAAGAGCACTTGAGGAAACGTTTTGCACACCTCTTTTTTTCAGGCAGGTGCGTTGGAAATGAACTGTGGTCACTAATCAGGAAAGTAGAAAGGAATACCGCACACTATTTACGCACATTTCTAAGCACAAGTACAAGTTCGTAAATTCCACACTGCGCACGCACCCTTTACGCACAGATCTGTACTTACGCACGCTTGATAAAAAGCCCCCTGATTATTAGGGATCAGGGGTTGTGGGTTCGAATTCCAGGACAAGGGATCACTGAGGTATCCTTGAACAGGATACCCTTTAGGACGAACTTGAACGGAGAATGTGTTCCAGGTCTTCTCGTCCAACATCATCACCTTATAGTTGCACTACAGAATGAATGGGCACAAACTCCCACAGAAACTCCAAAATCTTGTTTAAAGCCTTTCAAGAGAAGTGTAAGCTAGTAGCAAAGGGGGAACAACTCCGTATGATGTATTTAAAGTCCTTGTTGGTGTTAATATTTATGCACATATCCTTTGCAATCAAATTTCAGAAAAGCCATTTTATATGTATTCAATTTCTCTGTATGCATCAAGAGTATAGATAAGACTTACGGATATAAAATTCATATGTAGAACACTTTGTGGTGATCTAAATACTACAATAATAACTACCACACACTATAAACCTATACATACTAACAATATAATTGTAGCTGCTATTGAATAACAAGCAGTCAGTCGTTTTATATGTTTATAATTAATATAATTATAAAAGGTGTCGAATTCACGCGCTAATTTCGATCAATGAATTACAGAAACAAAACGCGTTTTAAAAAATCGCACCACGTGACTTTGAGCACCCGCCCCGTTCTGGCCTCATAAAGGTGCTCTGTACAATTAAGTGAGTGGAAGGTTACGCTTAAAATGGACAGACGGAACGGTTGAATGGAGTATCGTTCACCGCAATTAATGCAATAAGGGATTGGTGGATCATGTCTAAATTATTTTTAGAAGCTAACCCGGCGGTCACAACCTGATACCAGCACCAGCGGCCCACCACACTGGACCAGGCACTCAGACCCAAACTGACCCATCTACCTGTGACCCGGCAAAATGGTCTGAGATGCCTTGTACGCTGGGCTTGACATACTTATCCACCAAGCGACTTATATGAGTGAAACACGCGAGACGCCACTCCAGGAAAACATACTCTACAGCTTTTAGCCCCCACACCCCCACCCCCGTTCCAGACCCAACAACAGCGGTCCCCCCACATTACAATGCTTCTGCAACCCGGGCGTGAATGTACATTGTCTTAAACTGCATCTTATAGACGGACTTAGTTCTATCATTGTTCTCACTTAAGCATTTTTTTCCTCAGCATATTAGGTCATATTGTTGATTGCTGTAATCAATAACGCACATGAAAATGCAGAAACATAACTTATTGAATAAAACAGACATTGAGAGTTTGTAATGTTTAATATTTACGGCATTTATCAGACGCTTTGCGACTTCCATTCTCTAGCTACAGGGGACAGTCTCCCTGGAGCAACTTGGGGTTAAGGGTCTTGCTCAGGGACCCAGTGGTGGTGCTGGAGGTAGGATTCGAACCTGTGACCTTTTGGTCTGGAGGCAAGTATCCTACCACTAGGCCACCACCACCCCTAATACCCCTAATAATATTAATTCACTCATATGCCTAAATTCACATTTTAAATACTTTCACAGCAAAAAAGTGTGCAATTATCTTTGATTAATTACAGAGATCGTAATTAATTAGATTATTTTTTTAAATCGCATGACACCCCTGATAATTATACATTGACAATTTGTAAATAAAAAATATACAAAACACCAGCATGTAATAGACACTAGAGGGGTCTGTGATGCCACTTTTATTTTCTTCCCCCCAAAAAATCTTCTGAGGATCACAGGACAGAGCACAAAGGCATATCAATGCTGTCTCTTGGCAAAAATGTTTACTCTACATGCCCATTACTCAGAATGAACATAAAAGACAGTAGCCCATTTATTCCTGTAGACAATGCTGACGATCCCTCTGATGCAGTGGTGAAGCTGTGGATCTGTGTTATAAGAGAAATGACAAAGACTGAATGTTGAATTGCTGAATGAGCTATGGTAGTAAAAGTAGTATAGTGATACTATTAGTAATACTGAGGTCTTTGCTCTCTTCTCTTGCTCCTTTGCACTTCTCTTCTCATTTTCCATGCTCTCCATCCTAGATAAGGTTTCATTGAGTCTAGCCCCTTAGATTTCCGATGGATGAAGACAGCATTTAGGAGTGGGCCTAGCAGACACAAGGAAGAGTCATGTTTACACCAGTCAGTTCATAGCAGTACAATGTGCAGTCTGTACTTCACATCACCCGTCAATCCCACTGTGGGACAGAGCATGTGTGTATCTGATTCAACAGCAAGCGTCAACATATATGCACCTATCCTTTGGAGATAAGATGGAAACCTGAACACAGGGATGAGCTGCATCTCTGATTCTCACAGTCTGTCCTGTCAAAATCCTCCTGTCTGAAGTGCCCACTGCAGAGCCTGGAGGATCCACTGGCAGTGGAACCTTCCCATCTAAAGGCTACCCCCACCCCACCCCCTGCTTCCTGAGGTGGATTTCTTTAGGAAAGTTTGGGAAAAGTTAACAGCTAACAACCAAAATAGTCAGAGCTTACGTTTAGCCTAAACCTTGTTCGGAGGCTAACACAGGAATGTTTGTTGGCTTAGCCTTAAAGTTAAGAATTACAAAATGGGATTCTAAAATGGCCAAATATAATCAAATCATTTGTTCAGCCTTACCTATTAAATGTAATCCCGCGGTATCTGGTTTATGGGATTTATGGGATTTTTTGAAAGTTATTTTAATGCAAATAGTTATCCGATCAATGAACAGTATTGTTTAGTCTATATATTATACTATTATTTTCAGTACATGGCTTATTTCGTGGCTACCATGGCAAGAACAAATCCACTGTTCACAAATCCACCGTTGGGAAGGCTCTCAGAAAGCCGCTGGACACGAAGGCCGCTCGCAAGAGCGCCCCGGCAACCAGTGGCATGAAGAATCTGGGCCCGGCAGTGTGGTTCCGCGAGAGATCCACCATTATCAGAAATCAACAGAGCTGCTGACCCGCAAGCCGCCCTTCCAGTGCCTGGTGTGTGAGATTGCTCGTGATTTCAGGACCGACCTCCACTTCCAGAGCTCCGCCATCATGGCCCTGCAGGATCCAGCAAGGCTGTGCGGCATCCATGCCAGTAGAGTCACCACCATGCCTGGACTTGCTCGGCTGGCCCGCCGTATCCGAGGAGAGCGGCTTGAACTAACTGTGCTTGTGGTACCCAATACTCCGGCTGTCGTGGACAGGGTTCTTGCTATGGACATCCTGATATTTAGTTATTTTGTTATTTGTAAATATAGTTATTTTGTTATCTGTATGCACTTTGAGATTTATGTGTAAAATATGAAGTGCTATATAAATAATATTACTTCACTTCACAGCCGTGCCACTCGCAATTTGGCGGCGGCGTTGACGCACGATGCTGCCGGTGGTTCCGGACAATTCAGTTTCCCTGTTTCACCTTAAAATGCAATTTGAAATCAATATGATAGGTGTCAGTGTTTCGTGAAGACCTTCCTCTCAGGGAAGCATCATGTCCGGCACCACATTGCCATTTTGTGGTAAAATCCATATTACTGTCCTTCAAAGAAGCCTGTTATTTTACAACAGACTTCTTTAACGTACTGTTTTATAAATGTTGCCACCATGGGGCAATATGGCGCCTTACAACTAATCTGAATAAATTTGTTCTCTGCTTGTAAGCAATTGTTCTCTGCATTTAACCCATTCACCCAACTGAAGCAGTCTGTCACGTGCGCAAACAATAGATGGATACTGCCACAAGAGGGCAGTGCGGCACTACTGATGCAAGGCGTCACGTTGCCCCCTGGTGGCAACATTTATAATGCAGTTCGTTAAAGAAGTCTGCCATGTTAAATAACAGGCTTCTTTGAACAACTGTAATATTGATTTTGTCACAGGAGGGCAGTGTGGCGTCCTGCTTCTCTTTGCGTCTTGTGGAGACGTCTATATTACAGTTCTTTAAGGCTCCACTCTGCCCTCTTGTGAAACATCAATATTGCTGTACTTTAAAGAAGCCTGTTTTTTTAACATGGCAGACTTCTTTAAGGAACTGCATTAAACATGTTGCCACCAGGGAACAACGTGGCACCTTGCCATCAGTAGTGAGTACTGCCCTATTGTGGTAGTATCTATATTACAGTCCATTGAAGAAATACACTACTCTCAATAAGTTAGGGATATTGTTATTTACATGAGTGCTTGTCCTATTTGCTCTCAATTTTAATGGAATAAGTAAAAGTTCCCTTTTATATTACTAATAATGTATGAGAAGAAACACCATTTTCATTAGTTTAAAATGTGACCCGATCTGGCAAAATAAGTCGGCGTTCTATTTATTGAGATACGGGGTGATTATGTTGAAAAACATCAAAAACATTTTTTTTTCTTTTTTGGTCTTATACGACAGAAAAAGTTTCTCATAGAAATAATTGCGACAATGTACTTAAATGGCTATTTAATCTGAGTTGTAGCTCTCAAAAGTAACCAAGATGGAAGCGCGCTAGGACACAGTGGCCACTCCGGGTTCTGCTTTGGTGATATTGTGTTACTTTTCAAGATTTCACACTGAAACTTGCAAACATGTGTATCCGAACAGCTGGTACACATGTTTATGATCACCAGACCCTGCTCCAGATAAGAGATAAGCGTGTAGCTTACCTCGGAGATCTGGGGGAGTCCATGCCAGACTACAGGCTAATGCTAGCCTTCCATTTTCCTCGCCAACGTTCGCTCCCTGGACAATAAACTGGACCACACCCGACTCCAGCAAACCACCCAGCGTGAGTTCAGAGACTGTTGTGTTTACGTTTTTACCGAGTCATGGCTCAACGACGGCATTCCGGAGACAGCTACGGCTATTAGCAACATGCTATTGTTCCGAAGCGACTGTGATGCTACTCTTAGCCACAAAGCAGCAAGACTGAATCAAGTTGGTCAGTGAGTTCTTTGGCTCTAGTGATGTGTCTTCAGTCTGATTTAATGTATTTTTGTAAGTATCTAAATGCCTGTAGTACAATTTTATTGTTGAATACTGAGTGCATCTCTTTGAATGCTATGGATTGTTAAAGATATCAACAAAAAACGTAACCATAATTCAAACGATTGTAACTTTACAACCGTTTAAGATACAGCTTTGACCATCATTTTAAAGCTTATTTTCTTATCTTTTTAATGATCCCAAAACCTCAATTTTTGAACTGCGACTCATTTTGCAGATCAGGTCACAAATTTAATATTTAGTGCTGCATTTGTTCACAAAAATAATACAACTTTAATTGCCTCTGTTAATTTTATTGAACAATATTTTATGACCTCTGACATATTTTTCTGCCCCATTACGTTATTTAAACAACCCCAGATAGGCCAAATGCCCACCCACAAATGATATTATGGTCACATCTCTCGTCTATGCAAGTACTAGTCTCTGCAGAACAAAATGGGTGTTCCCCAAGCAGTATGGGCGGGTTTCAGCACAAAATGGGCGTTCCCCAAGCAGTATGGGCGGATTTCAAGCATCCAATCAGAGAAGGACATGGGCGTTACCAAAGCAGTATGGTGGGTTTCAAGCATCCAATCAAAGAACGTCATTTTTCCGGATGTCACTGATTTCAAAGCTCGTTCCAGTCGTTCAATAATAACTTTTTCCTGCCTTGGTTGTGGTTTATACGTTGTTTTTCATGCCAAGTCTTGTGCTGTGATTTCAATGTTTAATTCAACGAAGATGGGGACTTTTATACAGTACTTGTAGTGTCACTGTATACAGTAAAAGGGGGTCCAGGCCGCTACTAGCAAGGTGAACCTAATTAAGTGGCCTCTGAGTGTATAGATTCATGCGTGTATTTTTTTATTCTATCTT
>JBBJLR010032050.1:0-11935 GCA_037577145.1 Brachypetersius gabonensis
TTTAATATCAGACAGTAAGAAAAAAAAAGTTATATGTCTTTTTATACAGTGTATGTAAACTTTTGGTTTCAACTGTATTGCCACAACTCAACAGAAGTGGCCTGACATGAGCAAATTGCTAAGTAAGTGTTGTTAAGGATATGATTTAGTTTTCTCAATACTGTAACACCGCTCATAGAGAATGACAAGTAAAAGACTAGTCAAACATTTTCCTTTGGCAAATGGGAACAAGTCAATTTTGCACACAACTTACCAACAAAAGTCATTTCATTAACTCCGATAGAAACTGCTATATGAAAATCAATCAGAATGCACATCACTGGATTTTACACGCCACCAAAGCACTTTGTGAGCTACAGTATGTTCTAGATACAAAGATGTGGAGTTTCAGGCTCACAGAAAACCTTTGGCACCTCTGCTATAGCTGTTAATAATATGTACGTTTGCTGAAGATAATTACTTTTTCAAGCTAATACTATTACTTTGTCATCTGAACTTTTCACAAAATCAAGATTCAGTTGGCTGTGATGTGAAACAATGCTGGTGATATTTCCCTAAAGAGCCAACAAGAAGAGTGCCATCTGACAAACATCTCCTAGACATTTTACTCAAACCACAGCTTTCTCAGGCCCCTGCAGTGGTTGTAAAATCAGGGCAGTATGAGTAGCTATGAATAATGACTGTGCTGGCTCACATTAAATGAAGCAAGGGTTTTCATAGACTTTGGTGCAAAACATCATGTTCAGTAGCACAGTACATCTATGGTACTGGTGTTAGTCTCTGGGAGTTTAGCTGAGGCTGAAACTCAGATTGTTCCTTATGCCTACATCCTCTTGTGCTATCTGACTGAAATGCATGAAACAAACATCTTGTACTACAGTATTTACAAGAGTGTAAAAAGTCTGAGAAACTGTGCTCAGTTGAAATTACAGATAAAATCTTACAGATCTTTTAGTTTCAAGTGGAAGTATATAGAGCAAAAAAACATTTGTAAAATTTGTAAGTGAAAGTAAAAAGAATCCACAGCTTACAATGTACCTGATTTTAGCACTTGATTTACTAAGACTGGAGCTTTTCATTACATATATGTAGTCCTGCCTTCTTACTGCCCTTGTGAGCAGTGATACAGTAGAATCATTCACAAGATCAAGACAAAATAGATAATGAAAGTTCAGTGATGAAGAGATCACAGTGTTGATAAATTACTTTATTTTCCATTAGACATTCTCCAGAGGTCGATAAAATTCTTTGAACAGTGTGCCAATACTGCATGCATATTCTATGCCATGTCTTCTCACACATGGATGTCTGTTACCAAGAGTTTTAGTTATTTTGATGATAAACATTCTTTAATTTTGTTCATACCCCTGTCAAGCCTCTGTGGCTGCTGCAATGATTAAGGGGAGTCTCTCATCGACCACATTATGTTTTTTTTGTAATCCTAATGCAAACTGACGCCTGATTCTGCCCAAAAACAGCTACTTTGAGTTACTAGAAAATGTTCAGCCTACTTAAAGTAGTGCTTAAAAACCATCTCATTTTGACATTTGTCACTTACCCCAGATGTAGATATGCAAAGATATGTTTGGTGTCCAAATGTTGTTTCTTTTGCTTAGACCTGGAGCTCACATTTGGAAATGGTGACATCACTCCAACTTTAAAAGCATGCAATCTTTTAAGGGTGTTTTAGATTAAAAGATCTCATTATTATATCACAATTAAAGTCTCTCATGACAAGCAGATTCCTTATTTCTAACATCAGGAGAATTCATCTATTAATCACTACTGACACCACTCAGACACGTGTCCAGTCACTTGTTATCTCTAGACTGAACTACTCTAACTCACTCCCAGCTGACCGCCCTCTAAGGACCTCTACAGATGGCATGTCTGCTCTTCAATGCACCAAAGTTTTAATACACCACTCCACTACTGCAAATGCTTTGCTTGCTTCCAGTGGCTACTTGGATTAGATTTAAAAATCAGACGCTTGTCTACAAAACCAAAAATGGTCCATATCAGTTTTTCCTATCAGCACTTATCAAACCATAGGTCACAGCTTGCCTTCTTAGAGCATCAAGCACAGGCCAACTTACTCGATCTCTTCTCAAAGGTCAAAGAATCTTAATCTTCCAGCATCTCTTAATTTTAAATCTAGGCTTACTAGTTTGTAAGGCTCTCTGCCAAATGCTGTAAATGTCAATGTAAATGTAAGAGCTGGATATGGTTTGCGTGGTTTAAGAGATATTTTTACAGTATTTACATGAACAATTAGGGTAACTATTGACGTGTAATGTTTGTTAGCACCAACCCCTCTTGGGCTGCAGTTGGGTTTATATAAAATTGTTTTTTTGCACTTCTTTAGTGGGAGTGAATGTAAGTTACAAACCATTAAATGATTTTCCTCTAAAATATCTACATTTAAACATAATCAAGTTAATAGAAGCGTATTATTTTACAGATAAAATGTCAGCACACCCTCTTCTTGACTTTGAATACTGAATTAGCATTAATGCTGGGCATGACCTGATCCCACTTTGCATAACTCAGACTTACAAATTCGTAATTTTCAGTAAGTGAAACTGCATGTCTGCTCATTTTTTTTTTTTAGCACTACACACTTTATTATAAATATTTTATTAATTTATTTAATACTGAGATTCTTGCAGCAATTACCTATATTTCCAGTTCCAAATATGAATAGAACAAAACAGAGAGTAACAAACAAAGTACCAAAAACACCACCATGCTGTCCATATTTTAGCGAATCCTTCGACGTGGAGGGTCTAGGTCAGGTTTTCCTCAAACCTCCTCATACTAATTGGTATCACACAGTGCAGGGACATAGCCATATATTTAGAAACTCCAGTCCCTTTCATTTGTTGCATCTCTGTAATTTACCTATTTCC
Organism: Brachypetersius gabonensis; assembly: GCA_037577145.1. Lineage (NCBI taxonomy): Eukaryota > Metazoa > Chordata > Actinopteri > Characiformes > Alestidae > Brachypetersius > Brachypetersius gabonensis. The sequence goes on from JBBJLR010032050.1 coordinate 2,910, forward strand.
ATTCTAGGCCTTTTACCCTTAAACGTAAACCGTGTGAACATTCATTCATTCATTCGTTTTCTGTAACCGCTTAATCCTTACTAGGGTCTTGGGTACACAGAGCCCATCCCGGGCCATAACTCACCTGGGCTGGAAGCCAGCTCACCACAGAATTTTCTGAACATTTTGTTCATTTTGTAATGTATAAAATGCTGTTGTATTGCATTTGGGAACATCTGTAAGGGTACAACAAGCTAGGTCATATGATCATGGACCAGTGGACAGGTGGAGCAGAACCTGCCATCGTATTGATGGGCATCACTTCTGCTTGTGATAAGCTGATGATTGATTTTGGGGTCATGCGATCTTAACGTTTTTTTTTGTATTAATTAAACAGATGTTATCTTATGATGTAAATTATAGTTATAGGTTCTAACTGAATTTTGAAATGCCTTCAACCATTCCACCAGAATCCAGTCCGGACCCAAGGATTTTGCATTGCATTAGGATTATTGCCATTAATGTTTCCTTTGTGTGGAAACTATTATTATTGCGCAGGAGGCAGTTGAACAAAGTGCAAGGGGTGACAGAAACAATACAATTAATAAACAATACAGCAGTGTAACAGTAATGTGAATGGGCTGTGTATCTGAGACAGTACAGTAAGAAGACTAGACATAAAAGTGGGAAGTGTATGTAAACTTACAGGATGGATAATATTGCACCATATATTTATAATATTATTGCACAGGAGCGTATATGATGTTGCACTGGGTACAGGACATTGAGTAAGGGTAAAATTATAACTTCAATCAAACCGAGGTAAAGTGTAGGTGCTAATTGAAAGTCCAGAATGTAGTATGGAAAGTATATACAGTGTAAAGGGAGGTACTTCACTGAAATGAACTGGTTAACCAGGGATTAGACATTTTGTATTCAGAGTTCTGATGGTCTGTGGTATGAAACTGCTGCACAGTTTTGCAGAACCAGAGTGAAAGCTTTGGCATCATTTGCCAGACAGTAGAAGAGATAAGAGTTCCTTATAATGGATGGGAACAGTCCTTCCCAATGTTGGCAGCAAGTTTGGTAAATGTCTTTCAGAGGAGGTAGAGGCACACCAATAACTTTCTCAGCTTCTCTCACTATCCGCTGCAGTGAATTACAGTCCGAAACATTACAGGTTTCCATACCAGACAGTGACGCAACGGGAGGGCAGGCTTTCAGTGGTACTCCTATAATATGGCGAGGGTTGGTGGGGGGAGCTTGCTCTTTTCAGTCTCTGCAGAAAGTGCAGACGCTGCACACAGACATATTTTGCTAACAGTGCCATGTCAAGGTCTTTGCATCAGCTTTTGTCAATAATGTTCTCTTCAGAGCTCCATCTCCAAAGAAAATTTCTCTCTCTCTCTTTTCAGTAATCTTTAAAAGCAGTTCTGGTGTCCAAATCTGATTGGCAGTTTGCAAAGCTCTCATAGTGTAATTTAACTTTAGAAAAGAATTGTTTAGAAAAGTGATAAAAGCATAGTTGTTGACAGATTCTCTAAGAAATTAAGCATGTTTCTCTATTGTCATTTAAATAATAAGTCTATCTCTGCCTCTTAGCTCTTCCTCTCAAGTATATCTTCCTTTTTAAATAAGTTAATATGGTGGAAATCACCACCTCCATGTACCTGATATTACTTAATAATTTTCAAGTATACTGGGGCATGAGCATAAATATTAATAGATTCTGTACCGCATGTAGTCATTAGTCCTATGATCTACCATTGTATCAAAAATCAGTTTTAGTGGGTTAATTTAGAAACTGAAATGAGCCAATGGGTTAAAAATTGTACATGTGTCTATCAGATTAATATCTAACATTTTAACTAGTGGAGCTGGTTTCCTGTGTGTATCTATCTATAATAATAATATTAATAATAACAATTATTATTATTATTATTATTATTATTATTAAGGACTGGTTTTCTTTTCTCTGGCCTCAGAATCTGTTTTATATGTGCTAAGTGTGTTAGCACTGGGTATAATAGCGATTTCTCTGCTGTTAGAATAAAATGATGAATTGCAAGCCTGTCTTACCCAGTTTCATGTTCTCTTTATTCACTACATGGGTTTATTGTACCTTGTCTTTTTTGAGAAAGCTTAACATTTTTCTGTGTTATTGGATGATGGATTCCATGTACATTATATTACCTGGTTCAGCTGAATATTCCCTTCTGCTGGTGGAGCACAAAAGCCAACATTTAACTTCACCTAACAACAGAAAAAAAACCTCAAATACACGCATCCCTTCTGTAATGGTAAGGGAACATGGAAAAAACTCTTAGTCTCTTAGCATTGTTCCTTCCCAGCCTTACATGTAATTCTAGTACGATAAGACAGAGATACCCAGACGATACTCAGACTCAGTCTTTTAGGGATAGTAGCTGTTCATTGAACATTAACAGTCTTCAGCTAGAGTATTGGAAAGAGAAAAAATGGACAAGCATAAGGATCTGAGTGACTTTGACAAGAGCTGGATTGTAATGGCTATTTGACTTTTCATTTTCATTTTCGTGGGGTAGAATGCAGTGGTTAGTGCCTAAGGTTCAGATCCATATTTAGACCTCACTAGAATGAGTATTTTCACAAGGCTCTATGTTTGACCATAAAAGCAAATAGAGAAATAACCATGGCAAAATGGTGTGTTTATAAATGGTGTGTTTAAAATGGATTTTACTCAGCTTAAGAGTGGTTAAGCACACTTTGGGTTGTCTTTAAATAATCTTCATCCTCAGTTTGGATTGTCTTTTGAATTTTCTATTTAAATATATTAATCTTAAGCACACTGTAGCGTGGAATTTAAAGGGATTGTTTTTTGCTACATAAAGCCACACACATTAAACCATAGGAGAAATAAAATAGAAGAAAATATCTATAATATGGAAGAATAGCATATCCAGATTTTTGAACAGCAGTTTCTGTTCTTTTCTCATAATTATATAGAGACTAAAACAATTAAACATTTGTGATTTTTTCATTTAAAAAAAAATGTCTTTTAGGCAGAAAGACCTGTAGTGTTGAAACATTGTTTTTCCCCATTTGGTTCCAACCATTAGTGTCCTGTAAACAATATTTAGTCAAATCGATGTTGATGTTTTATGTTTTATTTGAAACAGTATGACAGGTCTCTTCCCTACACAGCCTATTGCCCTTTCATTCAGCACAGCTTGTAGGGATCACTCTGGTAGTGGATGGGAAGTAAATGTAATGAACACTTTTGGAGCTTGTCAGTAATTACCTGAGCGTAGAACAAAGCCCAGGTCTCCCATCAAAGTGACAGACAATGTGAACAGAAAGTATTTAGGCATTGCGTGAGGGGAGTCATGGGTACTACAAAAGTGTAGACCATGGCAACTCATTTCATTCAAGTTGAGTTATAGCCTAGCAAGATCCATCAAGAAGTGGAATGGAAGAGGTGAGTTTCAGGAATATTATTTTAGCTGTGATTTGCCCATTTAATTGTGACATATTATCTGTGGATAAAATTAAAATTTTGCTTGGTGTTTATCTGAGGAACGGATGTATGCAGGACATGTAGATGTGAATTTTACTAAGCATGAAACAAAATAGGGCATGAAATAAACTGGACAAATATACTTTACAGATCACTGAAACTAGAAAACAAATGAAGGAGCATAACCGGGGGAACACAAAAAACACCATGGGTAGAAACAGGGCCAAGCCAGGGGAAGTCACAGAAAGAGAGAGGGGAAAAGGTTTCAAGGAAAGTCATGGTTGACAGACAGACAAAGAGCCAAAGACCCTGCATATATCCATGAAGGGAACTCAAAACAGCTGAGAGGGTTACAGACGAGCTGACAGATGAACCACGACTGTGAACAGGCTAGAGGCGGAGCTACAAATGTAACAGAAACCTTGTGGTGCAAGACATGACAGAACATCAACAGAAACCATGTGCGAATATAATCAAAGTCAGGGAGTGACAGCAGAGCAGAACACAGAACATAGAGTAACTGTTACACTGGTCTTATGAATAAGGGAAATTTAAACTGATTTGATTATGGTTAAAACAATCATGAATACACGATCTGATGCCTAAAGATTGTTTTGCATTGTTAAAAAAGCTAAATTTGTGTTCTACACATTGTAACCCCTGGTTCCCAACACCACCACTGTAAATGAATTTCTCTACCATGAGCCATTTTGCATCAAACCACTCTAAATGACTAAATTGAGTCATGGTGTGTATTTTAGGTATTCCTGGGAAAAGAAGCTCTCAGAAGCACTTATTTTAATAAAAGAGTTTCCCCAGGAGTATTTTCTGACGGATCTGAGCAGAAACACTGTCATAAAGTGGTACGAGTAGACAATTATAGTACGATCAAAATTAGCCGAATACAGTGAAGGTTTGACAGTGTGTGTGAGCCATGATTTTAAGGACTTTTTCTTTTTTTCTCATGCAGGCTATATCTTTCCTCACTCCTCTGGCAGTGATATTTGTAGTGAAGATTATACGACGAACAGATAAGACAGAAGTCAAGGAGGCATGTTTGGGTAAGTACAAGAGAAACACGAATACGTTAGGGTTTATTAGAATTAAATCATTTACGATATCTTTTAAAAACTCGGATTTAAAGCAGAAACAGGGGGCTCAGATCCTTTCATTTTCTTTTCTTTGTTACTTTCACATCATTGAAGTAACTGAGACATGATTTAGCCATGCCTTTAACTTGCGAAGCAAAATTCTTATAGAATAAGTGTCAGTTTAATTAATTGCAGCTGATACTTTAAAACTCTGTACACCGTTGTAGCCAGTGCAGAGCTACATGTCCTTCCCACCACTTTGAGCAAATTAGCTGCACATTAGTTGCATCCCAGCTATTGTATTTATTCATTAAAGTGGCCCCTCAAATCCATCTTTATGGCATTAGGAGTATTCAAGCAGTTGTCCCCATGGTCATCTCAGTGGATGACAAATTAGATAGCACCACAGTTAGAAGGCTTCCATTTGATTAATTGTTCATGCTATTTCTTAGTGTTTTGACAAGTGACTTGGGCATGGTGTTAGTTTTTGATTTGCTTTGTTCATGGTGAGGCCTGGAGGAGCCTGAAGCACAACGGAAGCCATTAGGGGAGAAAGTTGAACACAAATCCTATTAAACAGAGCCAGACAGAATAAAAAATGATGCTCTGTACATCACTTCAGAGATTAAAGTCTTGCACAGTCTTAAATTATACAATTACAGAGCAAAAAGAACACTGAAGCAGATTCTATTAGAGCAAAAAGCAGGAAGACATGTGGAAAGAGAGCTGTATTTTTTATTATTATTTTTCTCCAGACTGTCTTTCAACTGGAATAGATTGGTGGCAATTTTATCAAGTGGTTCAAACTGCTTTCTCTGGAATGCAACACAAATTGTACTGGTACTACTAATACAAAGAATGCAGTATGGTAATTGCAACTGTCTAAAACAAGCTCAAACAGTGGCCAAAGATTTGCATTACATTAAGATTGTGATGTGATCTTGCAGGGCAAACAGATGCTGATTGGTGGTGTTATTTTTCATATACCATTTTAATATGTTCGGAAATCATAACCCAACCTCCTGACTCTGAGTACAGCGGTATTTCACCACCCCAAGACTCGTTTTTTTGTGTTCTCTCGACAGTACCAAAATATTATACAGTTAAAGTGACCATTCTGTCATACGTGAACACACCACAGTACACAGTGTGAACAGCCTGAAATTCAACCTTTGCATTTAACCCATTCACCAAGTAAAGCAGGGAACACATGGATTTGATTCCCAAGGCCGTAAGGTACCTCTGAGGTACCCTGAGGAAGGCACTGTTCCCGGGGAGCAGTGCGTGAGGACAGTACCTTTCTCAGGATACCTCTGAGGTACCTAGCGGTCTTGGGTATTGAACCCATGACTTCCTGATTGCAGGGCGAACGCCCTAACCTCTAACCAGCTGCCCAATATATTTTATATTGTAGCTGAATTAACATTAGTATGCATGTTGCAAAATTAGTAAATTATATTTTTTGTGATAATTTAGCCACGAAAATGGCGCACAGGCCTTGTCCATGCCGCCCCTCATCCTTGTGCTGGTTGTATATGTTTGGGCATGGTGCTGAGCAGCAGGTGCATCTGATTGCCTTGCTAACCACCACACTCAAACATGAACAACCCACCACAAGGACAAGGGGCGTGGCGGATGAGGCCAGGCGTCACAAAGACATAAAAATGCGAAGGATATCTTCGGTTTCCATGAATGTGCGGGCGTTTCCACAAACAGTTGTTAGTTTGGTTCTCAGAAAAAAAAGGCGAGAGACTGAAACAACGACTGCTGGACTGCAAATAAGAAGGTTTACTGTATAAATACAAAAACAGCATTCCATGAAAGTAAGTCATAGTAAATCAAAATTGTACATGAAAAGTAAACAAGTTGAGAACACAGCATAGTCAAACCTTTTATTTTTATTCCCTAAACAGAAATAGAAAAAACCTAGTAGGAATGTGCTTCCATTTATTACCAGGGCAGTTGGTTGCCTATTGTTTAGAGAGTTACCCCTATGATTGTAAGGTCATGGGTTCACCAATGATGTTCCCTTGAGCTCCCTGGGTGCTGTATCGTCGGCTGCCCACTGCTTCACTTGGGTGAACTGGTTATATGTAAAGAAAAATTTCACACACTGTGCTGTGTGTTCTTGTGAGACAAAAATGACCAGTTTGTGGTATCTGATCATGTCAATAGACATAATGGCTTTTCTATCTTCTAAAAGATTGCTATTGCACAATGCTGAATGATACGAATGAAGGAGGGTAATGTGGCAAGAGTAAAACATACTGTTCCAGTTGGTGAGCACTTTTACCAACATACTGAGATCTATAGTGTTCGATAGTAGTACTGAGTTCTATAGTGTTCGATAGTTATATTTAGCTCAACAGTGAGTTATGGCCAGGATACAGTATCTGAGGACTGGCTTGCAGCAGAAAATCTAGTCTTTTCCCATATACAGTTTTTTGATTTATTATACAAAAATGAGGCAAATAGAAACCCCTGAATTGGAAAGCTGAGTCCAGTTTGGTCAACCAAAAGGTTGTTTATCCCTTCTCATTTCGAAAACACATTAAAATTCTTTTGGAAGAACTTTTGCCAGATGGCTGAGGTCTACTTTTACAGCAGACCAAATAAGCCCAAATCACGACAACCTTTCAAACAGTTCCAAAACTAAGAGAATAGTGGTCCGTGAAATTAAGTGCCTGTTCATGCCTGTGAAGCTTAGCATAAACCACAAATCACCACAAATCTCTTGCTCAGTTTGAGGCAGAGGAAAGTGAAAACATGGCAGTTAAATTTCTTACAATTTTCTTTGGATAAAGGGGGCACACTGACAGGGGTGAGTTTTTCAATGGCAAGACAGTGGGGTACAATGTAGCATTAGATTTTATGTTAATTACATAGATTACTATGGAAACGTTGCGAATTGAAGGATCGTGAGATTCGCCCTAAAGGCAATTTTGGATCAGTGATCTGTGATTGCAGTTTTCCATCGAAAGTGATTTGTGATTACAGGATTTACACCTTTATTCTTTAAATCACAATACTGGTGGCAGAACTATAGCGACATAAAACTATAACACCAAAAACCTGCAGTGCAGACTACTCTGAAATCCATATAGGGTGCAGGGGGTGTGAACAAGTTGCCTCTTACCAAGCTGTTTTTTGGTCTAGGGCTGATAATCTTTAATTAAACTACAATAAACAGTGAGACACGTCTCTTCATAACTGACTTTATCCTTAGAGGCTGTCACATCGCCGACTCTCTCCCAAATTAGAGCCGGCACGCACGCAGGTTTCCATTTTTGAAGTTGACTTTATTTACAGCAAACCAACATGGACAACACAAGAGCTATTGTAACGGTGGACCGACAACCCAAATGAACCCACACTGAACTTAAATGCAATACTAAACCTGCGGTTCCATCAATCATTACACACCCGTGCTTACACTCTAATCAAACACAGGTGCATACGAAATCCCACCACCAAACTGAAATGAGGACATCCTCTACCGGCCGTCCATCCACATTACCCCCTAAGCCCTTACAGTGGCCAACATTTTACTGCAGCACCATCGGGGAGGGGGGGGGGGGGGAGTGATCATCCGATCGATTAGCACGCACTGAAGCGGATATTAATAAACATTGTGACATTAGAACCATGCCCATATTTCAAAAACTGTAGGAGAAGAAGCATCAAAAGAATAATAATAACTAGAAAATGCATTTTCTTGAGAAAATGCGATGTGTGATTGTCTGGTTGCTATAAACCAGTGCTTGGAGAAAGCCAACCACAATGATCTAAAATAAGGCTTGAGTATCACCCATCTCTCTGATTCAGGATGGACAACAATAAAACATGATGCTGTACCAGTGGAGGAAGTTGTAGTAATTCCACTAATGCAACTTTTAACTGAAATGTTAACTTATGTGCTTGAAAGAAGTATCTATTCTTTTATTTGTATGTGTAATATTTAGGATATCTATCTTTGGGCAGCACAGTGAAACAGTCACTAGCACTGCTGCCTCCATGATGAGAAGGTAATGGGTTTTATTCCTGCCTGGGACACAGTGGCGGCTCATGGTCAATATTTTTGGCGAAACAAACCACCTTCATCCTCGTTGCGTGCTGCGAAACAAACCCTGGCAGCTTGATTTTCTTGCCCTTAGTACTTCACCTCCATGTTCTGCTTTTGCTGCCTCACATTTTGATGTATCTTCTATCTCTTGCTCTTCCCTCAATCTCCTCAGTTAGTTAGTGTTGTATCACTACAGAATATAAAATGTATTTTATTGTGCATATCTTACCTTGCAAATTAATTCTACTCTCCTGGTCTCCTTGGTGAAGTTGTTAATCACTCTGCCATACCAGCATGGTTTTTTTTTCCCAAGGAAACATTCTCTGTTTCGCCACGGTTGGATGTGTGTGTGTGTGTGTGTGTGTGTGTGTGTGGGGGGGGGGGGGGGGGGGGGGGG
>JBBJLR010032118.1:1522-12558 GCA_037577145.1 Brachypetersius gabonensis
GTTCCTGCATCATCACCTGCAATAGAGAGGTTCCTGCATCATCACCTGCAATAGAGAGGTTCCTGCATCATCACCTGAACTGGAGCTGGATGGCCAGGTGTCACCACTAAGGTTCCCTTGAGTAAGGAACCGCCCCACACACTGCTTCCAGGCCACCCCCCATTGATGGCAGCCCCCTGCTTCACTTGGTAATTGGGTTAAACGCAGAGAAAGAATTTCACTCTGTGTGCTGTGGTGTGTTCACGGGTGAGTAAAAGGGTTAATCAATTAAATTAAATTAAAATCTCCTGCACCGGAGCTGTTCCTGCGTCATCACCTGCACTGAAACCGTACCTGTCAAACACCTTCCTCACTTGATCTCGTAAAAAGAGTGATGCAAGCAATATATTATCCACACGCCTACGGACTGACACACGCAGCTTAGGCACAAATTATTTTCCCACCCACACCAAAAGCTTAAGGCACACTGAAATACCTTTCCCGTGTCAGAGTTGTGGATGCGTTTGATATAGATTTACAGTTACAGCTACAGCACATGTTGATGCTTGAGCTAGATACTCAGTGCAGATAGCATGAGCAAGAGTGTAGGTTTGATTTTGACACTGATGGGGACACAGGAGCGGAAACCTTTGTGCAATCGCTAACACCTTTTATACATTGACAGCCAAGTACATGTGCATACAACAACTGGAGGAACCTACAGGCTGGTACTGTCTTCAATATAACCAATAACTAAGTGACCTAATCACAGAACATTAACTGTTTATTGTAATTTCTCACCTGACTGAAACCTTGAGCTAAAGGGGACATATTATGCAAAACTCACTCTAGTTCTAAAAGGTCTATGGGCTGCAAAACATGTTACTGAAGTTCTTTACACAGAATCCCTCTCACAGAAAGAGACTCTCCAACTTTATTCTCCACAGTTTCAGGCCCTTTCAGAACCAGCCAGTTAAGGGTTAGGGTTACTTTAATGCAAATAAGCTGTTGCTGGCCACGCCCCACCAGCCCCATGCCTAAGCTGCACGTTTAACACGCGTGAAAAAGGCAGAAAACAGAGGTTCTATCAGTCCCTATATGTTGGAGCCCAAGTCGAACCCAGAGCCAGATGAACTTAACACTTCATGAGTGACTCGCCTCTGTCTGTAGACACAGCACTTGGCGTCTACTGCTACTCGCGGTTCTATGCAGGGCCCCATAGTGGCACAGTGCTGGGTAGTGCTGCTGCTTCACACCTCTAGGCTTGGGGGTTCAAATCTGTGTCCTGGCCTTGTGTGTACAAAATTTGCATCTTTGCCTTGTGGTGATGTGGGTTTCCTCCAGGGTCTCCAAGAGAGTGTGTGTGTGTGTGTGTGTGTGTGTGTGTGTGTGTGTGTGTGTAGTAAGTGGCTACAGAAAAGGTATGAATGAATTTAGTGGTCAATGGATACTGGAGTAAACACTAAACTAAATAAAGCAAATTACACATTAAGAATAGAAAAGTATGAGTGTGGTGTGAATGGGTGGAGCTAAACTCCGGTGGGCTATGGGGGGGGGGCTTACAGAAATAATACATACAAAAACTGTTTCAAAAAGAAAAACGTTTCCATATTTCGACTGTGTGCAGATTATTTTGGGCCTTTTAACAATGTTTACATACTTAATGCTACGTACGTGTCAGAAAAAAGCATATTGCTTTGTTTTCCATGGCATGAGTGACATTGGGCCTTTTGGGTCATCTTGTACTTTAGAATGTAAATTTAAAACCGTGGGTCAAAATTTGACCTGGACAGTGTTTTCTTAGACCTCCCATGTACCAAATACACTAAATATGATGCTAGACCAAATACAACAATAAATAAACAACAAGACAAATCTTGAAAGACATGAAGTGGAATTGTGCTGTAAGAATGAAAAGTAGGGGTGTGGGGTGAGTGGGCGGAGCTAAACTGCTATGGCAGGAAAAGGTGAACATATGGAAATAATATATCCAAAACGATTTCTAAATTCAATATTTTTACATTGATCAACTGTGAACAGTGTATTCTGAAGCTTTTAACAAATTTATACGCTGCATTAATATCAGAAAAGGCGTAAAGTTTTGTTTTCTATGACATGACCTCACCAATACAGCAAAATACAGTAACAAATTAACAAATAAATAAATGTTCAATGTCTTCAGTGAAACCACCTGATAACTGTAGATACTGTGAACAGCTTTTATTTGACATTTTTTCATTTCAGAAATAAGTTCAGTTTTCACATGTGTCATTAAATAAGACTTTATTTAAAAGTTAGTTGTGCAAAAAATTACAATTACAATTGCGTGTACACCAACCAGGAGTAATGCCTCCATAAAGCCTGTGGAGAAGCTCCAGGCTTCCCTGGTGCTCCAGCACCATTAGTGGAATTAAACATTAGAAACAACAAACTCACTATTAACCTGTTTAAACATGTACGAACACACTGAGCTTTAACGATGAGCCTAAAGCAGTGTTGCTCTACAGAAAGTCTGGAAGAAGCACTTTGTTTTAGGGTCCCGGACATGGATTAGGCCTAGAGTAGATTGCAGTGCTAATGATAAATCTGTGTGAAACAGCTTTACACTTAATGTCAGGCTTAATCTGGGTCTACTAACACCACATTTACTAAAGAACGACATTTCGAAGTCACTCTGGATAATGGTGTCCGCCAAAGGAGGACTGGAGATTACTGAAGTCTGACCTGTTTCTCCTAAAACCCCTTTTAGAAGAAATAAGGAGCAAAAGAGAAAATCAACTTAAGTTCTTCTGCTGTTCTAATCAGCTTCTCAGTTTTCTTTAACAAGCTTATGGATCTCAAAACTGTCTAACTTTGGTAGCCGAGACTTTGATCACTACGACACCTTCCAGATGTTGTAGAGGCTTATTGAAGAGCCAGCTGAGATTTCTTTCAGATCTCATGGTTTATCTAAAGATCAGAGCAGTGAGCCAAAAGATTTTAGGATCTTAAACTGGGATCAGGCTGAGATTAAAGGAAAGCTCTTTTTCAGGAAATGTGAGAAAATGGTCTTATGGGTGTTTATTTCGATGTTAAGCTGAGCTCAGTTTTGTCTAGGAGAAAAACTAGCATAACCTTTCTGCTAATACAGAAGCTAACGTCGCCGCTGGGAAGCTGAATATTTTCTCTCAGTCGAGTAACTACAGTTTTTCCCCATAATGGTGGAGAGAGTGGACAGTAATGACCCAGATGAGGACAACTAGCTAAAAGCTAAAGTGAGGTAGCTGCCTGGCTATGTAGTTTGGTTTCAGGATGAAAGTGTTTACGTTGCGCTGAAGACTGAGATAAAAGCAACACTGATGCTAGTTTGGTTGTTCTTATAAGCCTATAGCTAAAGGGCTAAGCCTGGGAGACACCACAGGGATTGTGTGAAGCATTAGCCATATGCTACTGGTCTAGTTTTAGGTCAGAATGCCTGTTAATGTGCTTGCTTCCATACTTTCGACTTATTGAGCATGTAGCCATTCATTCACACGGTGTTAGTTCAGTATGTTGGTGGAGCTCTCTTCTATTCCTTGTTAGCTCGTCTCGAAACCTTCAGTCTGACCGTCTCGCTTTTAGCGTCTAATCCCAGTGCGCCAGTGTTTACGCTGTCCAACCACAGCATGTCTGCTGTCCCTCTCCCGTCCAATCAGAGCGCTTCGGCGGTACTGTACGAGGGATTCCGGAGCCCCTCCCCCTCTGAAGGTCCATTCTTCCTCCAATATTTCCGCCTCCACAGCAGCAGTGCAGCCAATAAGAGCAGCACCAGGACGCAGACGCACCCGACTACTATGCCTGAGATTAGGGCAACCTGGCTGGTGTTGTGCGGCACGAAAAGGGCGCATGATCTTTCCCCCATTTCGCTGTCCCCGGCGTCGTTGACAGCCACCACACACACGCGGGCGCCTGCCTCCAGTCCCTTTAGAGTCCCGTTCCGGGATGACTCCCCGAAAACAGAACCGAGGATTTGTCCACCTTCCCTCACCAGTCTGTAATGCTTCACGGTGGAGAACGGGGCACACCAGTGGACCTCCACCTCCCCGGACGAGCCCTGCTTCACCTCCCGCAGCCGCGGGGGTTCAGGGAGCTGGTTTGGGCCCGTAAGCCCAGGGCAGTAGCATTTGGTCTGGGCGGAGAGCACCGAGCAGGGGACGTCCTGCACCACGCAGGGGTCATAGTCGCACTTCTTTGGTAAGAAATCAGCGGTGGTCAGCCTCGAAAGGCCAGAATTACGGGAGGGCTGAGGGGTTTCTTCATCATAGTCAACTTCGATATAGTGGATGCGAGTTTTTGTTACGGGGGGGCCGGGAACTGAAGGCTTCACGGTGGCAGCCCACAGGAAGCCCACCATGGAGGCCATCAAGACGAGTAAGAGGTTTGGCATCTTGAGCCTGTAAATAGACACAAACGTTAGCCAATGGATGTTTTACTCCTCTGAACTGCAAAGGGGTTCAACATTTTTGCTTCTACCTTATTTTTTACTTAATTATCTGAAATCCTTGTTTACGCGACCATTTTCCTGTTTGTTACACCAATTAAAAGGGAATTTGGCGTGAAATGGTTCATTGTAGAGGATTTTGTAGATGAGGAGGGATGGGATCACCCCTGAAATGAAAAAATGTCAAAATCATCCCCCCTTCAAAAACGAACAACCCCCGTTGCAGTCCTTTCACCAATTTAAATAGAACTAACATTTCGGGGCCTATTTGTGCATCGGACTATAGAGTAAAACACAGTGAGCAGTTCGACCTGCCCAGTGTCTTTCTTATTGACGCCAGTAAGTGGCGTAGCAGGTGACAGTGTTGTGGTTTAACATCGTGGCCAAGTGGCACGAACAGCTCCATCTGAGGGACTTCGGATTTAAAAAGGCAAAAAGTAACATTTTAGGAAGTCAGAAATATCAGTCGTTACGTTTTTGCTTAAACAACAATAAAAAGGTACACAGTTGGTCGCCCACCGTGTGCACAGTCATCGGCTCAAAATGTGTCTGATAAACTTCACCCCTCCCCCATCTGTTTTTACACATTGACTACTGGGAATAACAGTCTGTCAAATTCCTAGTTTAGAACTTTTAGGAACCTTTGTTTACAAGAATGTAGTAAATTATGGTTATAGGTATTTTGATTTAGTTGAATAAACACTTGTATTCAGTTCGAGTGGAACCCGAGGTCAGCGCTGTAAACTCTGAAGCAGCACTGGCTATATTTCCTTTAGTGGCCACAGACCTGAAACTTCACGTTCCCATAGATGGACACACACACACACCACACACACACAGTAAACACTGGGGTTTATTCTTACTCCCTGGAGCTCTCCGGCCAGCTACTCGCTAATGCTCCATCCTCGGACCCCTTTTGGCTCCAAGCCAAGCTGTTTCTGTGGGAACCTGGCTCCTCACCAGCTCCGCATGGAGAAAAGATCTGCCACTCTAGGGGAGAACTTTTAAATCTGTTCATTTGGACCTAAAGATCAAAGCCAGACGGAAAGAAAACGAAGAGAATTTGAGGTGCCAGTTACGCACCTTTTACATGAGCCTGATTTTTGTTTCACCGGTTGTCATGGTAACAGCTCAGAACAGAGAGGACAGGCCTGAGAAGACGGTACCTGTAGGAAAGTTGGGTTCTGGCGTGGTTCCTCCCGAGCAGGCTGCGGTTCCAGCAGACGCTTCTTCTCTGTCTTCTTTTGCTCTGAGGCTCGCTTGTCTTTCACCTTCCTCTTTTCTTCCCACTGAGAAATATCCCCTCCCTCTCAGCAGCCCTGTCCTCCTTCATGCAGGCCTTCCCCTTTCTTTCTCTCTCTCTCTCCCTCCCTCTGTCTCTCTCTCTCCCTCTCCCTGTTTCTCTCTCTCTCTGTTCCTCTGTCCCCCCCCCTCTTTAATCTCCCTTCATCTAGCCAACTTTTTCTCGCTTTCTTTCTTTCTGGCAGCTGGGGGTGAGAAGTTAGTGGTTGATTGTTCCTGCATGTTAATTTTGCTCACTGGAAAATGCAAGTCCAAACACATTAATGTGTGTGTGTGTGTGTGTGTGTTCAGGGCAAAAATGTTCCGCCTTTGTAATAAAATGAGAAAAAAAAAACACAGTGAGCCTACACATATTGTATCCCCATTAAGTATCTTTATTTTATTGTTACGTGTTGGGATTTTGAAAAGCCTGTGGTCTCCAGGTACATTCAGGCAAGCAAGCTCTCCTATTGGTCGGTCCGTCAGGAGTTAGATTAACCTCTAGATACATCAGTGACTGTAGAGCCATACTGTAAGCAGGTTGCTTTACTGCAGTTGCTGTGGAACTGATACACATAAGCTGTCTTATCATCTGGAATCCTCTGGACCTGGTTCAAGTTAAATGTGTTTGTTGAGCTTAAATAATTCATACATACGTCTCTTCAGCAACAGAAACATTCCTCTGAAACTGGTCAGGTTCCGGGACTGGACTGGAAATAAGAGCCTTTGGAAGTCCTTCAGGAAGCCTGGAGAACTAAGGCAGCACAATATAAAGAAGTGAGGGGCGTCTCTACATATGTATGTTCCCACATCCACTGTTTGTGTATGTGTGAGTCATAAAGAAGCTTACGAAAGCCAGTCTCTGATCATTAAACACATAATTGCTCGTTCTAGTGCTTCGCTTGTTTGTGCTCAGCTTGGCTGGGAAGAGGGAGAAGGCCCTGTTTATTTCTGCAGCCCCCTGTTGAGACATTCCTGTAACAAGGCCAACAGGAGGCCATCGCAAACCAGAGTCATGTCCGTACATGAGACTTCTGTAAGGCTTTGCATGCAGGTGAGCTTTGCACCAATACCTCCCCAGAGGGGCGCGGCGTCACCTGGGAGCCGTTCAGAGCCCCCGACACACCCTGACCAGTGACACACACTGTTTTGGCTTCGCTAGACGGTGAAGATAATAGCCTGCACACATCTGTCTGCCAGCATCTGGGTCCAACGAGACACAGCATTGCTTTCGGTTCAGGTCAGCATTGCTGCCTGAACACGCAGTGATTAGATCAGATCAAACGAACAGAAATGTGAGAGCAGACTGGCTGCTGAGAGACAAGTTTCCTTTTGTTGCGCAACACAAACCCATTTTTTTTATGTACAGGACCCAGATGTCATGCTAGATACAATGACAACTCGTTTCAGCCTTGAGGAAGAAGCTAAGGCAGTTATTTTGTGCCTTTAAGGCTGAATGAGCTCTGTTCTGATTAACTGCCCTGTTATTGTGCCTCATTCAATGAAGGAATCCAGGTTGGAACAATCAGCACAAATGGACTAAATCTGCTGCAGGCCGAACGTTATGTACGATGTAAATGTGGTGTTTTTGACAAATATGACGATAAGCTAAAATCAGGTAACAATACAGTAAACCCTCAGTTTTATGCGGATCAACATTCGCAGATTCAGTCTAACGCTGATTTTTCTGTGAACCAAACTGTCTTACCTCCACCGGTCCAGTGGTGGCAGTAATACACTGAAAAGAAGAAGCTGCTGCAGCGTGTAGCATGACTGCTCCATGTCTTGTCCTCGTATTTGTGTTTTAACGCCCCCCCCCATAGTTATCTCAGTTTATTTAGTATTAGTAAGCTGTGCTCTGTCGAAAAATGTGGGTAGAGAGAGTTATTTCAGCTTTTCTTTTGTGTAACCGTTAATGCTAACGTTTTTTAAACAAAGTTTTCTGATTCTTTATTTACCTTTAAGGATGATGCATTAAACTGAGTTTAAAATGGAACTAAAGTGCCCTGGAAGCAGATTTGGGGCATATTTAGGGTTTACACTAGAAAAATATACATTTTTAGGCATTTAAAAAAAAAAAACAACGATGCAGTTTTTCACTATAAGCGGGTGCTCTTGGAACGTAACCCCCGTAAACAGCGGCGGATTACTGTACATGACATTCAGCATCGCTGTTCACCCTCCATACAGCTAGGGGAGCTCTGGTGCTAAGAAATTAGTTAATGGAGCACTTCCTGTTTTAGCACTATTTAAGGACTGAAGCTGCGTCCGAAAATCGCATACTTCCATATTATATACTGCGAAAACAGTGTGAGGCGAGTAGCGAGTCCGAATTCATAGTATTGGAAGAACAGTAGGCGAGAAGTTCCCGGATGACCTTCTGCTTCCGGCCGAATTCTGTAGCAGCCATTCGATGGACACTGCACTATCCCATAATGCAGCGGGAGAGACGGCGGCATATTCGGAAAAAGGCGGAAAACAGAGACGCAGCTCTTTTCAAGTGTAAGTACTTTAAGGAAAACATTAAATTACAGGTTCATTGTGGTTAAATTACACTTGTGAGAAAATGTCCTCTGTAAAGGTAAAAAATATGTATGAATTCCACTCATACTGTATATAACGTACTGTTTTAACGGTAGAGCAGTACTGTCTAACTCTAATGTAGTACCTATATGCGATTTCGGACGCAGCAAGTGTCTCCAAGTATCTGGGTGTTTTGGTTCGTTTTTTATTTTTTATTCTGATTCTGAGAACGCCAACGCTGTGTGATGTGATGACATCATTTATATGCAAATTAGGGTGTGATGTCATCTGGTGACATCTAGAGAACTTCAGCTACTTTCTGTAGGAGATGGTTGGCAGCGCTTGTATTTGATTTTGGAATGTCTTTGTTATACGTGTTTGCTGTCTGGCTGTCTGTCTCTCTCTCTTTCTGTCTGTCTCTCTCCGTCTCTCTCTCTCTCTCTCTCTCCTTCTCTCTCTCTCCCTCAGGAATAAAAGAATCCGAGCAGCAGGAAATAAGTTGACCAGAGTCTGACCTTTGCACCTTTGCCTCTCTCACACACTCCAAGACTTTATGAAGACTTGAGATAGAAAAATGAATGTAAAAACCCAGTTTTGACCACAAATATGACTTTTATTATTTACACAAAATCAGTAACTGGAACGTTCAGTGAACAACTTTAAACTAAGTTTCCTTTATAACAGAGAGAATCTGTAACGGTGCAGGTCTGACTGCTATTAACTGCTCAAATTCTAGACTGTCCTTGAACTTTAAATGCACTTTTTACTGTTTCATCCCACTGGCTATAACTTAATAGCTCATTACATGCGTTACACTCATCTGATCCACATTATAACTACAATAATAATCCTATCAGGTGGCCTTTGGTAGGTCAGTAGGGGTGAAAAATCAAAGCATTTTAGAATAAAGGTGCTCAAATGGTGAACATACTGTACATGTATTTGTCAGGAAAGATTAGTGAGTGTATTTTTAGTAAATATGAAGTGAGTAACATACAAATGTGTAAAAAAACCTTTTGACTGGTAGCGTAGCTTTTCAATCAAGCAGCTGAACTGGTTTTACTGAAGTCAAACACATTGATTATCATGAAGCGAATAAAAATGACAGCTCAGATGAACACATTATATCCTTAACTAGTCTGAGTGCCTCCTGTGGCCTTTGCGTGGCCTGCATAGTCATTTTTAACTGAAAAAATGATGTGGCTTCACTGAGATTCCAGTCATTTTTCCAACTGAGTCAGACAGTAACGTCTGTCTGTGGCCCCTCTGTGTGTAGTGTCAGTCAGAGGAGGGTGATGATGATGATGATGGATCCTGACTCTTCTGATCTGATTTCAGTGATTCCTGATTCTCAAACAATGACTCACTGACTGTAGCTTTATATTGTCTCACTCATTTTATATGAACACGTGGGGAGTTTGTTGCCTAATAAAGTGACTTCAGTCGTTGCTTGGCCATGAGAACTGAGTGGTGTGGTTTCAAGTTCATGGTAAATGCCATCAGGCGCTTTTACTCACTTCTGTAAGAGACGGGCATTCGATTCAGCAGCCCTCAAAAAACCTGACCGATCTAACGGTCACGCTAGAAACTTACTGCACAAGATTCAAACAGAAGATTTTAACTGACAGCAAGCCAGCAAATACACCATCTATCAAAAACATCTGCACACAGTGAGATTTTCACCATTTACATGTAACTCATTTAAATTGAACTAAAAATACACTGTTTTCTTTGCTGACAAGTAAATTGACAGTATGTTCACCAGAAACGTCCTGAAATACAAGAAATCATAATTACAATGTGGATTTCCAAACAAGTGTTAGACCTATAACAAGCTATTAAGTGACAGCCAATGGGATGAAACAGTGCATTTACTGTAAAAGGGCAGCCTGTAATTTTCAATAATAACTGTTCATTCAACCGCTTTCCAGAGCTAAACAAGAATAAACCACACAGTTTATGAAATAAATGGCTACACTGTAAAACCTTTGACTGGTGGTGTCGTTTATAATGTCTCCAGCCTCTCAGTGAACTACACGTCAGAAACCATAACTGATGACGACAGCAAGCGAGTGGTTGTGCTATTCTACGTCTGGATGGAAAGTACGTTATGTTTAATTTTCACTTCTGCATACACAAAATCATGACATTGTTAAAATGCTGCTGGCTTATTCACATTCGCACTATTCAGTCCTTTACTCATTCTGTTTGTCCACTGATTTTCTGAGCGGCGTATCCTGGGTGTGGTGGGGAAACACTCGCATATGCACCAGGTGGTCTAGGGTTTAGGGTGTTCGCCCTGCCATCAGGAAGATGTGGGTTCGATTCCAGAGACTGCTAAGAACCTCTGAGGTTCCCTTGAGTAAAATACCGCCCCCCCACCGTCCAGCTGCTGGGTGAAATACCGAGGAAGGATTATGTGCTGTTCACACAGGGGCACCGGAAACAATTTTAATGTGGTGGGGTCACATCGGTCTGTGGGTGGGGGTGGTACACATGCTAAGTCTCTGTCCTTTGGGGGGGGGGACACACAAACCTGATGTGCAGGTCCTTAGACTGTGGGAGATAATAGCGGATAATCGTGCGGATGGAGGTTCAGGAGCAGATGGAGGTTCAGGTGTGGATATTGGTGAAATCAGGAGGAATTCTGGGAGTGGCTGCCTGGAGAACCCTCGCCAACTTCAGGCCTCGGAGCTCAGAACACAGCCGCCTTTTACCTACCACACACACACACACACACACACACACACACACACACACACACACACACACACACACACACACACACACACAC
>JBBJLR010032129.1:0-12558 GCA_037577145.1 Brachypetersius gabonensis
AGATATAATGATCAGTGTCAGTCAGCTACCACTGTTTCTTCAAAAACACTCAGCATATGATTATTATATGGTCATTAGACCAACTATCATGCAGTATAGAACTAGCTTCATCACAAAACTAAACACAGATTTGAAATCAGCACGATGATTTTGACCTGTTGACCTGTGTAATGAAAGTCTCAAACCCATAGAGTAAGTAATAGATTGTCTTATATGGTGGTCTGAGCCTCAGGATGCTGAAACTGGGGTATAGCGACTTCCCATTGAGCAGCAAGGGAGATGCAGTCTCAGAGATCCTCAGATTCATCCACTTCTTTATCTTAAGGAGGGTTTTCTATATGTCTCTCTAGGTACTCTGCCTTTACATTTAAACTTTGTTTTGAATGCATATTAATGTGTATCTCCAGGTATTAAACATAATTGTTTAAAATGTTCAAAATGCAAGATGTGAAGCAGCTGTTTCTAAACACTGGTCAAATTTTCTCGACTTTTAAAATAGCTGAAATTCATCTGACAAACAGTAGTTGTTTTTAAAATGTGTGCAGTGTGTCCTTATTTCAACAAGGAAAACACAATTCGGTGTCTTTTGCACACGCCTGTGTAATCCCTGCAGTGACAAGTAGTAAAGATTTCTTAAATATCTTATTGCAAGTTTGTCAGATCTAAACTAATGACTGAGGAAGGTTGTTCCTGTGATAAAAAGCACCAGCGTTTATTAAAATAGCTCTGGAAGTTTATTAGCTCCAATTTTTACCTCGTTGGATGCGAGGACATAAAATCGCCACAATCACTGGCTGAGCTTTGATCTGCAAAAATGTCAAGAGCTTGGATCGTCACACAAATTTAAACAGTCCTGTTCTTGATGTAATATTGATAATACTGTACTTCTCCCAGCTTTTCTTTGATATTGAAATGAGCGCATTAGCGTGACTCTTTTTAAGGGACCTTTCTGATCCTGATATTGTTGTTTTTAAATAGAAACACCATCCTGTTTACCCCGACTCAGATCGAGGCCATTCGTGCGGGGATGCAGCCGGGTCTCACGATGGTAAGAGCACTTTCAACAGAAATTTCGAGTGATTTTCACACTACCTATTTATTTACAATCAGTTTAGAGGGTAATAATCAGTAATTGTCTTATCTGTATCATCATTAAGCACACTGTAGGGATGGTATTGACACAGATACTGTTTATCTATATTGTTATTAATCCTATTCTCCATTATTTGGTGCAGAAAATACAGACTTAGCATGAAAAGATGTGAAAGAGACCAGAGGTTATTGGGACTTTTTTGACAAAGAAGGATCTAAACATGAGGGAGGAGCATCGCTGCAAATACTTTGATCAACAAATGTGGCCTTTTATGGCAGACCCGACAATCACAGTCCCTAGATGACACAGTTTTACATTTTAATATTAGGGATGGGTACCGTTATTAAAACTGATACTATTTATTAAGGCCTAAAACATGAAAATCTTGATACTTTTAACGGGTTTCTTGTTTGTTTGAGTTTATTCTAATGTGAGCTTTGCCAGCAGAGTGGCACTTTATCACATGCTAAGAAAAAGGGGTTTTAATTTATTTGCATAGGTACCAAAGACTATTGCACAGTAGTGCATGTTAGAATGCTTATACAGTACTTATACAGAACGTGGCTCAAGAGTTGTGGATTCAGTCACACGCAGATAGTTTTACATAAAATCCACACAATAATGCGGAAACTGCAAATGTCCTCCGACTTTTTTGTGCCAATAAACATATTTTTTCTGGAGGCTTTCACAGAAGGGGACCCGTTCATCTCACCATGGTGTCCCAATAGTTTTGTTCAGCGACCTTCCGAGTTGCATATCTCAGCGGCAAAAGCACTCAGACACTTCAAACTGCACAGTCTCCATGAGACCTTTCCAATGAGTCCTCAGTTGTATTTTTAGCCCGAGTAGATCAGGGGTCATTCCTCGAAAACCGCTCACCTCGCCGCGGTGTCCCAGTACTTTTGTTCTACAACCTTCGGAGTTGCATGTCTCTGCTGGGAATTTAAATTAAGAGGTGAATACGAGTTTACCTTTACGTTTTCTTTAAGGGTAATGCATTAAAAATGACAAAGTGTTCTGGGAGCATATTTGGGGGCATAATTAGGGTTTACACTCTAAGTTTACAAATACATCCCCTAAAAAATAAAATACTATGGGGTGGGGCACAACAGGGAGACAATAACAATAAAATATTGTACAGAATTGTAGTATAATTATCATTTATATATAAAAAAAAAGCCGTTTTACAGTATTTAAAAGAATCATAGCCGCAGTTATAAGTATAACCGTAGAGAAGCTCAGTGATATGTGGCTTTGTGCTTTGTGTGGTTGAGGACAGTGCAGCCGCCCCCACCATCAGTTTTTTTTTTTTAGCATCTGTCCAGGTTGATTTGGTCAGTAGAACTCCCGGCCGTTTCTCATAGACACAGTCATCAGTCATGGAAATGTGGTGAGATATGGCTGTTGGAGGCTCCTGCAGAGGAGCTGAGATGTCCTTGCTGCCCTCAGGGCTCCTGCTCAGGCCGCTGATTGAGAGGCCTTCTCTCGCGGCTGATTGGTTGCTGGCGGGAGCGGCTGACTGTTATTTACCGTGCGTCTGCCTGGGACCGTGGCAGGGTGGATATCGATAGAGTTGTAAAACAAGTGGGCCTGTGCGACTGTCATTCTCCTCCTCGACTGATTGCTGGCCTGTTTAGATTCGGTTCACTTCCAAGCCATGGATTCCCCCGTCCCTCCAGTGTTGGCCTGCCACTGTTTAAATTATCTGGAGGAGGGGTTTCCAGTGATCTGTGGCCTTTTCTGATACGTAAGCTACTTCACAGATTAAATTCTTTGTGAAATGCATTGATCACACAAGATGTCCTCACAGATGTGCAGTTGCCTCATTTTTTTTCTTTTCTATTGAAAGAAATATGATGGGAGTTTATTTACACACTGATTATATCCTTCAACATCCTTCACTCTTTTACTTTTGGGGAAATCCAGTGGTATCACCGCCCTTTTGGGGAATTTCGACAAAAATCTGACAATCGTTACTATATACAATGTCAGCTGCTTGTAACTGTTTATAACTATGAACGCTACCTTTCTATTCTAACATACTATTAACAAAGTGACTAGACAATATATAGTTATTAATGTCTGGTCTGCTATAAGCACATTCAGGTATGAATTTAAATGTACTAAGTACACATGATGACAACTTTGAATCGCCAGTAGACAAGAAGTATCTGAATATTCATGAGTCCACATCATCAGGATAAATATTAATATTTAGCTTGAAATTATGGGAAGAAGGAAGCTGTCGCTACCCAGGAAGAACACCGATGCCTGTTTTTCCTCAAGACCACCTGGATGAGGCAGACGACCTCTGAAATAATGACGTGTGGCTTAAATTGCACTTACGGCTTAAATGTGAATCATGTGTGTTTGACGAAAAAGCTGAAGACTGTGTTCCAGTATACGAGCCTCATGCTAATATGACTTTAATCCATCAGAAAAGTGGCTTGGTCTAAAGAGTGGAATTCAAACAAGAAAGCCTTTTTAAGTTGAAGCCTTTTTGTTAGGAGAAAGTGGAGAAAGACTGATCAACAGTTAGAGAAAAGTTCATTAAGGGGTTCACACCAGCTACTGAAACTACAGCCTTACAACCATCGTTATCGGCTAATTGCTGCACTCTTGATATGTTCAGATAGTGTTTGTGGGAAATACCTGATCCAGCATGTTCACAACGGACCCTTCTGTTATATGACCCTTCCACTATAGACTTGTCTAGACTTATTCAGTCCCACTATTTATTTATTTATTTATTTTTTTAGCATTTTGTCCTTGAGTCTGTTTCAGCCTCTGTGACCTTGTGTGCCCAGTATTGCAGCTTTCCGAGAGAGGCCAGAGGAGAGCAGGAGAAGAAAAGAACAAGCGGCTCTCTGAGCAAACAGTAATTTTGGGAGCGGTCAAGCGTCTCTGACAGGCCGAGCTCTTGCTTGTCAGAAGCACTGTGTCCTGTCGGGCAGCATCTTTTTTTTTTTTTTTTTTTAGTTATCTAACCATTCTTTCTTTTCTTCCGCCGTTGCGATCCTGTCTCTAGGTTGTGGGCCCCCCAGGTACAGGCAAAACGGACGTAGCCGTGCAGATCATCTCTAACCTGTACCACAATTTCCCGGAGCAGAGGACTCTCATCGTGACCCACTCCAATCAGGTATGTTTACATTTACGGTACTTCTATTCCCTACTTACAGGGGGCAGTCTTCCTGGAGCAACTCGTGTTTAAGGGTCTTGCTGAGGAACCCAGTGGTGGTATGCTGAAGGTAGGACTTGAACCCATGACCTCTTGGTCCAGAGGCAAGTATCCTACCCACTAGGCCGCCACCACCCCAACGGTGGTAGAGCCTCCCATTGCCCCGGCGGCTTAGTCTCCTCTTACATCTGCACACTCCCGCACCCCCCCTTCTGAACTCTCTCTGTCATAATCACCCCATGATTGGATTTGAAATGCCATTCGTAGAAATGCGATCATTCCGTGCCCCGAAATGCTCGGCTAAGCCCGTGTTGCTGGGGGAATTCTCAAATCTGGGCCACAATGGCCATCAATCAGACGGAAAATGTTCCAGCAGACTCAGACAGTCAAAATGAACAGATTCTCTCTGGCTCTGATACGTTCATACCTCAAGTTCGCAGATTGCAGTCTGTCCTCAAGCGAGGGCCCTCATGCTGAGAAGATACGTATTATTTACACAACGTCTGTGCTTTTTGTTGGCCAAATTACACCTTCTATTTTGCTGGATCTTGCCCCCAGTCTGAGAAACCTTGTGTTACTGAATCTAAACCCAGCTTGTGTGTGTGTGTTCTTGCTATCCAGGCACTGAACCAACTGTTTGAGAAGATTATGGCCCTCGACATCGATGAGCGGCACCTGTTGCGATTGGGCCACGGAGAGGAGGAGCTGGAGACTGAGAAGGATTTCAGCAGGTGAGGCTGAGAGTGGAGTGTGTAAATAGTCCAGCAGGTCAAATATGAGTACATATAAAGGCTGATTTAGGACATGGACTACATTTTATTAAAAAAGCAGGCTACAAGGAGACAAATATGGTTATTTTTGTGCATTTAATACTGTTTTGGTTTGTGATATTTCTCTCATTCAGCTTGATTCACAATCACACTGGGCTCTGTTAGGGATTCACAATGCATTTGTCAGCTGACTCAAGCCTGGATCTTGACCCCAACTTATTTTTCTTTTCAGCCTGACCCTCTAGGCCAGGAGTCACCAAACTTTTTGAAACTGAGAGCTACTTCAAGTGTACTGAGCGCTACGAAGGGCTACCAGTTCGATACACTAGAACAGAGAACTTATTGAAACTTCATGTATAATAAACATGTTTTAAATGCTTTACTTTGGATATCGTCAGTTTAAAATCTATATAAATTCAAATGTAATTAAAGAAGAACAGCAGCAGGATAAAATGAAATGTTAGACGCTGCTCGCTGGTGAGTTGTGCTATTTTTTCATTCGGTCCGTGGGCTACTCATGTGGTCCTTGGGGGCACCATGTTGGTGACCCCTGCTCTAGGCTAAGGCAGGCCAGTTTCTGTTGAAGGCAGTGGGTGTTTCCATTTGAATAAAAACATCAAATTGTCCATTGTGTGGGTGGACGCCCTCCCCACTGATCTGAGCCTCACTCGTGCAGGACAGTGTGTGGACCCTCGTTGAGCCGCGCGGACCCTTAATGGAGCGGTGGGGTCTGATGGCGCAGGATCAGTGGGGGTGAATGTGTGTGACTGCATGTGCTCCAGAGGGCCATGATTGCATTATGCAGATAAACAGGAGTCTCGGGCAGGCGGCAAGAACAAGAGCTAACAATATTCAAATTCTGCTGGGTTTCCGGCCCAGTGGCGAGAGGGAGGGGAGGCAGAATTTAATTAACGCCGCAGAAGATGAAAAATGAAAAGCCCTCAGTAAGTGCAGTGAGGGACGTTTACGACGCCATCAAAACATTCGCCCTTCGCTCCATAAAGCTGGATTTTAATTGGTTATTTAAAAAAAAACGAAACCGCCGTAAAGTTCAGCGCTCATAATTGCAGGAGGTCCGCTTTTAGTGGAAAAATGTTTTGTAAATCACGCACTTAGGAGTTTAGCATGCTCTGCGCCGCCTGACTACTTTTTATTAAAGTGTACCGTCAGCCCAGTGTTTGTTTTGTTTTGTTTGTTTGGGGTTTTTTTTAACCAAGGTTGTAGAATGGGATGGGGACACATCCTTACTAAGATCCTGTGATTACTGAATTGACCCCTGCAATGATTTAAAATAAAAGAAAACGTAATAATTTGGACCACAAACGGTTAACAGACAGATTCAGTTCTATGCTGAATGGCCTAGTGGTTTGAGAGCTGCCCTGGTAAACAGAAAGTTGTTGGGTTTGAATCCCCACAGGCGGTGCAACCAGAACAAAGTCACAACACAAAGTCGAATTTCAGTCGGCACACAAGCTAATAAACTCACTCGGCAATGAGTAGAACTGTTTAAAAGCATAAATAAATAAAGATTTTCCGCTGTAGGCTTAATATCCATGAGTGCAGGATTCCGGTCCCCTGCTCTCGGGTGATACGGCTTTTTTACAATTTTTTTTTTTTATTCATTTATTCATTCATTCATTTATTTATTTATTCATGAAGCCCCTCACTAATCACCTGATTGTGTTGGGGGGGGATGTGGAGTCACTCATCCAGCTTTCCAAATCTCCTTTTCTCGGTCAGGTATCTGCATTAGTTAACCGCTGAAGCATTTCAGTTTTGAGGAGCTGCGAACTACTTTTAAGCAGTTTTAACGTTTAGATGCTATTTGTTTGCTGACATTCGATGTGAGTCCAGGCTCATGCTCGTCCTGCCCTGAGCTGTGTCAGGGGTGCTGAATGATTAATAAGGCAGCCAGTGCATCCACAGGCTGTGTGATCACACATTTGGCTTCACTTTTGTCGTACTGCAGAGCTCTGCCGGTCCCTGGCGGTGCTGAGTAGCTGCTGATTAACGCTGCCGTCAGGTCCTCCCCGGGCCTGCATGGGCCGGAAGCTTGCCGTGACCGCACATGGAAACACGCGTGAGCTCAGCTGTGCGCTTTGCCGTCCCGAGGCTCAATGTTACGAATGCACAAGTTTAACAGACTTTCTGACCTTTGTTAGATTCTGCTGAGACCCTCTACATTACTGATATATACACACATCATGTGTGTGTGTACACTACCAGTCAAAAATGTGGACGCAGCTTTTCATTCTTTGTTTTTTCTTTGTTTGAATTATTTTCCACATTGTATATTAATGTTGAACGCATCTGTTCTGTAATAAGGGAATGATGGATTTTTTTTTTTTACGTACCGGTAGTTCAGTGGTTCTTGCCATAATGTGCAGTAGAACCGTAGTGGAACAGGATCACTAACTGTGGACCAAACCGACTCACAACTGATGATCCCAAACACATTAAGAAGGAGAGAAGCTCCACTAATGAACTCTTGATGAAGAAACTCCTGTTAATTAAACACCATTTCAGGTCGAAATCTGAGTGAAAAAAGGCTAAAAGAGTGTGCAAAACAGGTGATGTTTTCAATGTTAATCTACAATGTAGCCGGTAATAAAAACAGGAAATTGTTGAATGGGAAGGTGTTTCCAAACTTTTGCCCGGATTGTGTATATCTTTGTGTACCTTTTGTATGTGTATGTAACTCTCTCTCTGCCATAATGAGGTGGGGGGGAGACAGCATTTTTATTACAGTAAACTATTAGTGATAAACTATTTTTTTTTTTAATGTTCCCAGTTTTCCCCAGTTTGCCACTTTTGGACCATCTAAAGAAATCCAAGTTGAAGCCTGTCTCTATTCTGTTCTGGTAGAGTTTGCAGTTTTAGGCCTCAGATAAAAACTTTTAATTGGCTTTTAATTGACCCCATTCAGCTTTTAACCACTCATGGGACTCTTCTGGATCAACAACCAGCAAATTAAGACTGTGATCGCAGAGGAGTGCACATTTTTAACTGGATGCATAATGTACACTACGGTACATTGTATTTCTGTTACATGTATGGTATAAAAGGCCAGTCTGGTATATATTGTATATTTATAGTCAGTATTTTTTTTTTCCCTTGAGGCCATGATAGCTTGAGCAAGCCTGTTTTTTTTTTGTGCTGACACGTTTTCCATCCCTAACTGCCATGTCTCGTCGTATCTCAGGTACGGGAGGGTGAACTACGTGCTGGCCCGGAGGCTGGAGCTGCTGAGGGAGGTGGCTCGCCTGCAGGAGAGTCTGGACGTCCCGGGAGACGTGTCCTACACCTGTGAAACGGCTGGACATTTCTACCTCTACCAGGTTCAACACTTTTTTTTTTTACGCCTCAGATTCCCAAACGTCTTACATTATTACTGTATACACACACACACACACGGGAAAACGCCACATCAGACACACACCCCTTTTTTTCTAGATTGCATCAGCAGCATTTGCTCAAAATAGAGCGACTCCTTGCAGGGTTTAAACAAAGACAGCAAGCTGTCATTCTCCGAGGCAGGATGGAGGCCAGGCCCCGCGGAAGGGAAGAATGGGAGGATTTGGAGGGGAGTCTTGTCAGTGCGGGGCGTCTTAAGGATGAGTGGTGCTGAGAAGATGAGTGTAGCGGGCAAGCTTTGTCAGGCGCAGCGCCGTCATTCTTCACGGAGCCCAGCAGCTCTGCCAGCTCAGGTTTCAGACACCTAAGTCACTGCACTCGACAGGGGTTTGTTTTATTTATTTATTTCGTGTCCCCCAAACACCCCCCCCCCCCCCCCCCAGTTTATTACAGCATCTGTAACTCTCCTCTCAGGTCTTAGATCAGCTCGGCTCCACACGGGCAGCCCTGGCCTGGCGAATGGGGTGGGGTATATGTGGGATGTGTTCCAGACAGCAGTAATAGACGTGCTGCAAGAATTAAGCTGTGTATCATCGCGGTGGAGGTGGGGGGGGTCTCTGGGTGATATTTGGTGGTTTAGCAGTTGATGAGAAGTACATTGAGAGAGCCTCAGGCAGGGAGGCACCAATTTACTATTCTCTCTCTCTCGCTCTCTCTCTCAATCTCTCTCTCTCTCTCAATCTCTCTCTATCGCTCGCTCTCAATCTCTCCTTTGTGCTCACTCTCCTTTGCTCTGCCTTTCTTCGCTTTCTCTCCTCTGCCCACTCTTCTCTCTCTCCATCTCTCTCTCTCCTTCACATTCCTCACTGTCTCTGCTTTGTGCCCTCTCTCACACACTATCTTTCTATCTCCTTTCTGTCTTTCTCATTCTATATCTCTTCTCTGTCTCACTCCTTTGCGCTCACCCCCCCTCCTTCACTCTATCCTCTCTCTCTCTCTCTCTCTCTCTCTCTCTCTCTCTCTCTCTCTCTCCATCTCTCTCTCCCTGTGTGTCTCTCTGTCTGTCTCCCCCTCTCTTGGTCCCCCTCTCTCTCGCACGCTCTCTTTCTCTCGCTCTCTCGCTCTCGCTCTCGCTCTCTCTCTCTCTCTCTCTGTAGGTGATCTCGCGGTGGGAGGAGTTTATGAGTAAGGTCAGGCCCAAGTCGGGTCGGGAGGTGAACCCGCAGAACGTTGCTGCTTACTTCCCGTTCCACAAGTACTTTTCTAACGCGCCGCAGCCTGTGTTTAAGGGCCAGAGCTACGAGGAGGACATGGACACAGCAGAGGGCTGTTTCCGCCACATCCGCAAGATCTTCACTCAGCTGGAAGTAAGTGTGTGTAAGCTGGTAGACCCGGATCAGCTTCTACACACAATAGGAAATGTCACAGTACTAGAATTTACATAAAAATGTCAGTGAAGATTATCCAGTTCTCAACACTTTGTTCAGTGCTGCAGGAAAGATACATGCAGCTCCAGAAAAAAGTAAGAAACCTTCTATAGCCTTCGTTTTTGCCTTCGTTTTTAAGAACTGCTGACAATATAAAATATTTTTCCAAATAAAAATATTGTTCTTTAAAGCATCATTTAACTTTAATGAACTTCTAGTAGATGAACTTCTTTTCCCCGTTAAATAAGATGTGATTTAGTGATCACATGATCCCTATACTTTCTCCCAGACAAAGAAACCCGAAGAACTACATAGCTTTCATTTCATTTAAATTAAAAAAAGAGCAGAGTACAGGTTATTTTCTTTAATGGTTTAAAATGAAATTATCATGTTCGTGGAGCATATTTGGGGGCATAATTAAGGATCACACTATAAATATAGTCATTTTTCGGGAATTTTTTATTTTTTTTTTAAACCAGACACAACACGTATTTTCACTATACGTGGGTGCTCTTGGAATGTAATCCCCACGAAAAGCGAGGTATTACTGTACATTTCATAGGTGCTGTGCATCACATCATTGAAGGTTTACCAATTAGAATTAAGTTTCTTATTCTTTGCTTGAGTAAGTGCTGACAAGTCCTGACAGAGCAAAGTTCTATGACATGTTTGCATACATAAATATATAATTACACCAGAACTTTTTCCTGCTGCAGGCTGTGTTTGAAATGTCCGCTTGCGTAGACGTCAACAAAGCAGGGGGTTTTCTCTTCATGTTTTTCCGATTTTGCCCCACCCCTTAATCACTCTAATTTTTTCATCTCCTACAAGAACATGTCTGTCATTCTGTCAGTGATGATGAGTGACATGTCGTTCGTAGCTTTTCCCCCATCTCTTCTCCTTCTAGTGCCAGTGTGGTTCCAACCCAGCCTTCTCTCCATATTTCCCTCACCCCCTCAGCGCCCAAGGCCTCTTTTCATACAGAGATGACAATGGCATTATCAATTTATAGGAGCTCTGGGTTCAAAAAAGCAATATCACAGTTTGGGCCAATATCTCTGGGTTTGTTTTTGGCTGATGATTCGGAGCCTAGACACAGAGACAGCCTTCTACAGGTCCAACCTTCTTTTACTTCGGCTCAAAGTCTTTCTCAGTCAGTCTTATGCAAACTATCCTTAATGCAGAGGCTTGTTAACCACGGGTTATCACTTCTCTTTCATAGTTTCTGACCAGCAGAAGTGTTGTGAAGAAGATTGGACCCTATTTTGGAGCCTACCGTGCTCTTGATTTGGATGAATAGGCAGGAGATCCTTGATTTTATTTTGTTTATGATGTTACATGGCTTGGATTTTTTTCCCCACCAAATTGCATAAAAAAGATGAATCTCTCCCTCCAAGCCAGTAATTTATAAACTGTACCATTAGCCAGTACTCTGTAATTTACTAAGAGTTTCATTAGGGCTGAGCAGTATGGCAAAAATATAGTATTGCAAAGTCTTTTTAATGATACAAAGTGAGTATCACAGTATATGTGGAAAAGCAACAAAATGTCGTTTGATTGGGGGTTCTCTTATTCTGGTGCCAGTCTGGTTCCAGCCTAGCCTTCTCTCTCTATTTCCCTCACCGCCTCAGCATTCAAGGCCTCCTTTTGTACAGAGATGACAATGGTATTATCAAATTATGGGAGCTCTGGCCTCAAAAAGGCAACATCGGAGTTATTGGTTTGGCCCAACATATCTGCACGTGTGTTTGTCTTGATTTCCTGATGATTCGATTCTCGTGTCGGAACCTTGCCGCATATTTTCGTTCGAGTCTTATCTTTTCTTCTAGATAGGCTTTGCCTTCAAGGCAGAATATAAAGAAGCTCATACAGCCAGTTGCATCTTTTTTTCCCGGTTTGATAAGTCGGCGGCCGACATTTCTGTAACAGACACAGGTCCCTTGTATTTTCAGCAGCAGGCGTCTGGTTTTGTTTCCTGCATTCCAACCTCGGCACAAGAAGCAGGTCAGCTACTCTTCACCCACGGGATGAGGCAAGGTTTAAAAATATCCTCATCAAAATTGCATGCTTCGATCGATTTAATATTTATGTTAAAATAGTAACGCATCAAATATTAATGACATGGTGGCCTGAGAGGTCCCTCAGCCCTAACCATCAACGCTTCCAGATATAGCCCACTGGTTCACCCCTTACCCCCAACCCCTTTTACATGATGCTCCATGCTTCAACCAGCAGAGCTCTGATTCTGTGGGCATCGACCCCTCCCTGCCTCATCCACTGTAGGGAAATCTGCTCTCTGCTGCAGTCCAGTCTACAATTGAGCAGACAAAAATCGGATCAGTGATTTTATATACAGCTCAGTAGTCACTTTTAACATTGCCAGTGGTGATAGCTCCCAGATTTATTGTTTTATTTTTTTATTTAGTTTCATTTTTAAATGTTATTTTAGCTCAAATTTGTTTTTCCTTTTAAATCTTTATATAAATATTTATTAAGAGTGGGCATAGATTAATTTTTTTAATCTAGATTAATCTCACTGTAACATTGGAATTAATATAGATTAATCTAGACTAAAATTTTAATCTAGATTAATCTAAATTAAAATGGCTCATTTGAATTCTGCAGAAGGTCTGAAGCCCCCCCCCCCAAAAAAGTGATCCTGAGCCACCCTAAATATATAGTCATTATTCTACTATTTTTAAATTATATATCCAAACATTTCATACAAGATATCAC